>JAULKQ010007948.1:0-13582 GCA_032356285.1 Smithsoniella earleae | reverse complement strand
ACTACAAACAGCTCCAATCGCCTCCTGTGCTTTTCGTGGTACACAAAGGAAGTTCATGTCCCAGGCTTTGCTCACACTCACCCCTACATAATCAGCAATGTTTTGTTCAATGAAAAGCTACTGCTGCATTGAAACAGCATAGGTAAGCAGAGGTTGGGATGCATATCAATACAAAAAACAACATTGTGATGTTTATCACAGCCTTGTCTAAAACGCCATGGTGTCTGCACGGTTACATGGCTAGTGGAGGTCACCTTTCTCACCAGTTTCTAGGCACTAGCTTTGGCACTTGACATTCATCAAATGTACTCCACTGTTGTTTAGAAATTGACCAAAACAGCTTGAAAGGTCAGATCAGTAGTTTCTGCAGTAATAGTGAGCACTAAGACAAGGGTGGCATCAGACTTAAGGTATATCTGAGTCGGTTTTGTGGGTTGGATGTGATCCCGTTTCCTGACAGGGGGTGACATTACCAGGCTGACAATCTCTGCATTCTACCACACAGCTATTTCAACTTTACTCTTACTTTTTAGACCTAATGTACAAAACTGCCTGAACTGTACATAGTTTCACATGTGGAATATAAAACAGTCTACTGATACCTGCTGATGTGCTTTCCATGCACAAGAATCATAATTGCGAGATTTGAGTCTGAACACCATGTAACTTTTCCTTTCAGAAATACGTCTATAATAGTGGTACATTGACCTCAGATTGTGATTATGCTTACCTGGGAAAACTAGCAATGAAATTTTGCAAGTAACTCTTACGATCCATAACTTGTTTGTGTTACCATCAATCAATAGCTTCTCAGAGCTATTCAAATAGCATACGTTGTGTGATATACACTAAGCATATCATCACAACAGAGGTGAGGGTAAATATGAATCTGCATGAGTGGTGACCAGGAGCCTAGCCAACAGGGATTTTCTGTGGGTATGAAACGGCTTTGGCTGCCTATTTGGAGAGCGCCACGGGTATGGAAGGAGACTGGTACTTGTCTACTATACCAGATTAACTACAGTAACTTGCCACTGCTATTTTATCACCACATTAGCTACAACCCCTTGCAGCTTCACATGTTGCATAAGTAAAGCAGAGATGTAGGGCTTTGAAGCTTTACTTTGATCAGGAACATAGTTAGTGGTCAGGGATAACGGGAGCAGATGTAACCATCTGGATGAGTTCTCACCGGTCGCCTAGCCCAAAGGCCTATAAGGAGTGAGTGTAGACTGGATTAGAGGTGGCACCCTCTCAAGGTAGATCCTAGTGCCACAAATATAGACACAGTCTGCTTGTATTCGACTATCTTGGAGTTGAATGCGTAGACAATAGCAGAAGTATCCTGCAGTGATATGTTAGCACCTGTGACTAGATTCAGAATACATAACACAATTAGGAAATGCTGTGTCATAAAGACCAAGCACAAGCTGTGAGTTATCACCCTACAGGCGAACATAAGGGAGTACGGATCTGAACATCTGACACACTCTTACTATTCCAAACTCAGGCAGTATCAAAAAAGCTGTGAAGAATACACAGACTTGTGTGCTTTTTCCAGAGGGATTTTGAGCATTTGGCATTCAGATACCTTTGCGGTTTTTTTCTGCGACGTGCTCAATGTCTGCATCATTTTCTTGCTTTATATTGCAGTTAATATAGTGTCTCGGAAATATTCACTATGAAGGCTTGTTTGAAGGAAATCAACATGCAGCCTTTGCACGGTTGATAAGTGTTTGTGTATCAAATGTACTGCGCAGCTAAGTCTCCAGGATCATGACAGTGTATTTCTTCTGTGCATTGAGGTAAGAGTGTGCGAAGAGGTGCAAAGCCAAAACGATGGCAAGGTTCTATGAGTGCAAAGCAAAAGCAGGAAGAGGTTGAAAAGTTGTCTACGTGCCTATGGTTGGAAGTAGTCCACGGAACACCATTGCATTGGTGTCCTGAAAGAATGCGATCCATTTTGTCCCACTTGCTTGCCATTTCTTGGCTAGGCCGGAATTGTACAGGAGTACATGAACGTCACCGTGGCCATGTGGCTTGACCTGTAGCTTATATGGGTCATGGGAGTCCAGGGCCAGGTGGCCTGCAGGGTTGATAAAGCAAGGCACTCGCCCTTGCTTTATGCAGTGAATCTGTTGCGGAGAGGCTCCAAAGAAGTTGTTGGAATGCAGAAGCTGCTTTGTGGAATCATGTGTGTCGTCAGATGTCATGATAGCAAGTGGAAGTGGCTTTTTGGCACCACTTCTTTGCTGTAGAGCCAGAATGTTGTGTATGTAGTGCTCTAAGTAGCACTTGTTACCTGCCAAATCGACTGGGAGGGAGACCTGCACCACAAAATAGTCTGAATCTGAAGTATGCCTGAAGCACAGTAACCTTCGCATACAGAAGGTTGCATTTCTGACCAATTAAATTCACTCTTCAACAGCACTGGTAATAGTTCATCCCAGATTGATTGTGTGGACAAAAAGTATGGAAATATGCACAGAATAGAGCCTTCTATACACGCACTTGTTATGTCCATGTGCATTGTCTAATCTGGTATGGAATGGTGGTCACTGAGAAGCCACGTGCATACTTGGAGATCCAACAACCAGTGAGCTAACATTTCAGCACCTGGGGTTGGATAAGAAAACTGATGGCTGTTTGCTCTCTTTTAGCTTACAAGTTTGAGTGTCAAAGCTAGTTACACACATACTTGGCTAGCTCTAGTTTTGGAAGCATGGTATGAATTGCAACATATGTGATGTTGATGCTTGTTTGCTAAAGTTTTGGTGATGATATTAGAACACATCAGATAAAGTACGCAATTTATTGTACTAACGAACCAACCCGACAGTTTCTGGTTCAGAATGTAATAATAATGATATTACATTCATTCAATCCTGCAAAGCCTCTCGAGCGATGGCACCAACCACACCTTAATCCCATTGTAGCCCAGCCGCTCCCCGAGACCACCAGCAACGAGCACAAACGCTGTACTACGGATTGCCTCCAGTCCTGTCAACTCATATGCTTCAAATTGTTCCCATCCTTCCTGACTCGAGAGAGTTAGGGTCACGCCGGCAGGATGTTCGGGGACATAGCCTGACAACGGATTTTCTCCTCGGCATGCAGCTGAGATGAGAGCACGACCATTGCGCACATACGCCTGAAGACCTCCTGGATACGACGAGTTGATGTTGCTGAGCTGGTTTGCCAGGGCGCACTTTTTGCCGTCGTCTGTGCCAAGTTCGGCCCAAAACGCAATGATGTGTCCCTGCCCCTCTTCCATCAGCATTTGAAGCAAGGCCTGCGGTCCACAAGTCCACGTATGGGTGGTGTTGAATTTCGCTAATGCACTTATGCACAGGTCTCCGAGGCGGCGGAACTTCATTTTCACGCACTATTTCTCTTGTTGTAAAAAGACTCTCGTTGCCTTTCAAAAGCTCCCGTTGGTGATCTAGCATTTCTATTTGTCGCTCGCGTGGCCCCTTGAGGACAGCGACAAAACGCAGCAGCTTTCTAAGAAGCCTTGTAGGCCGTATTGGCGAGTCGGGGATTAAAACATTCGCAACCAGCGCTGCTAATGCTCCTGCATACCGAGATAGCTCCAGTCCAGTTTCAGCCTGACATTCAAGTTGTATAATGGGGTTATGTATTAGATTTTACGAAGAAAGTTGCGCTGGTTCAGCTTTCTTAGCCGTGTTTCGGGAAGAACAAACTATATGCGCCACGATTGTGCAGTATATTGTTCAGGGCAGCTACCCAACATTACAAAAAATGGACTTTGATAATGAAACAAATACTAGTGTATCCATGAGATAGCGATGTAGTTCATAATCTCGTGAAATGTTTTAATCAGTCGATGACTGTAATGAGCATGCGACCGAGTCACTCTGAATTGACTGCCAGATAGTCAACCCCCAGGAACAGTACGAAGATTACGCAATAATGGAGTATTTGAGCTGAGTATACCAAGCGCCAAGCATATCCTAAGAGCCGCAGCAACGGAGTGCCTCGCGGTTGTGACCGAGTTGAACTTACTCTCAGAAGAAGAATGAGAGACATTACGTCAACTCACCTGCAGTAAGGGCCACCACAGCTCTTGGGGCTTGGGAAGTGGCCATTGTACGTTACGCAGCGCTCTTTCCACCAAGTGCTCAGTCGCCCTCTCGGTATACTAGCGTGTGCAATGCTCGGTGTCCTCTCAACACCGTGACACGCAAATAGCACCAAACTCAGGCATTATTCGACAAGTATTTTTACCATTTGCACAGCTACTGTTGCTATGTTTGTCACTCGTTGTCTTCATGTACAGAGCATCTATTGCAGGGGGGCCATGAGCGAAACTGAGCGAGAGCTTGCGTGCGTTTGTGTGCAACGCAGCCAGTGTCTCATGTCGAAGCTCGAGTATATTCTACAAAGTCCAATTGCAGTGGTCAACAATCCCCATTTTTTCAAGCAGCTTGTCACAACATGTCCGTGTTGATCGCATGCATCATGTACCGGATGCATGTAAATGCATCCAATAGTCCTAGTTCAAGTGTCCACGGTAGTAAACCTGTGATGCACTCATTACAAGTCTTCATATTAGACCGAGGAAAGGGCAGGGGAATCAAAGTTTCAGTTGATTCTACAATACGTTGAGACAGCACCCACACAAGCTTTCAGGCATTCTTACTTCTGGGTTATCTTTATGCCACCATGCAGATACCAAACTTTCATTACAAAATTCTACGAAAGTGGTCATCTCAACTCGTAATGTGCAGGGGCTTTAACTAATGATACTCAAGTAACAACCCGAAGATAGACCTATAAAATCCCGGTGCTTCTGATTGCCCAGTTTTCCAGGTAGCATGAGACGACCATGAGCCACTGCACAGACAGTTATTCAAGAGCAGAAATTGAACAACTTCAAAGGGTTTATTGCTTTTTGAGTCCTTGTCAAAGGTATTGCTGATAGCTAGTTCAAGAAAGAACGCTGAGTCCAACTGCTGCACCGTACAAGCCAGCAGGGTGTATGTTGTAGGGCTGTCACAGCGCTATGAAACTCAATCCAGGACGACCTGCAAGGTACCAGCTCCAAAGTTATCTCATCAATATAAGAATGTATTTTAACAATAAGCAGGCTAAGAACACAGGGGTAAGCATTGCAGAGGCCACCAGGACGTTCAACTTGTATCATGAAGAGAAGCTCCCTGTGATTCCTCCTACAAAGCTCTCCAAGCATCATATGCATAAGGCCATGGTTATAACAGCATGCCACATTATTTTGGGCATGCTGTACACAATTGTTCTGAAGCAATAAGCAGCTTACCCTGCTGGAGCTGGCTGCAAGCAGCATATAACACTAACAATGCAGATGTGCGCTGAGTGATTATTTTTGCGTCGAGTCTAGTTGTCTTGAAAAATGTTATCATACAGAGAATGACTAAGCTGTTCTTTGGGGGCCTCTTCATTTGACAGGTAATGTGGATGCCGAGACGAGCGAACCAGACCCAATACTTCTACTTTGATTTCTGAACTTTTGAAAAATGATGTATGTTTTTAGGAACAATATGCCTGCCATGCCATATTGGCTATTGCTTGTGAACTCCCCAGTGGCACGACCATTTTTACTCATCCTGGCAGAGAAAGTGTCGCGAGGTCAACTTGGTGGGAAAAAAGGAAGGGATAGATGCATCAAAGCATAATTTGACTTATGTTCGTTCAGTACCGCAATTTTGGGTACTCGCACAGCTGCCTTGTTCCAATATCATACAACAAGAGTGGGTTCCGCCATAAGCGACAGGATCATCCAGGAATCATTCCAGCTTGTGTTTCGATTGTGCTAAAGGCTTCTGAGAACCCATATTTCGAGCCATGATGTATCGAAGCAGAAGCAACGTGGGCTCAGAATAAGCAACCTGATTCGATAAAGCAATTTTCTACAGTCAGATATCCAGCTCATCTTATGGACACAATTTTCTGATTACCGAGTGGCGCAGCTGTGGCACAGTACTACTCTCTCTCGTTCCTCGAACGTCCGTGATGCACAAAAAGCAAACTGTTCACAGGTAAGTAGCCCAAAGTATTGGAGGAAACCCAGTCAAATCAATGGCGTGAGGCTTTTTACTACAATGTACAGCTCCTTCATGACTTATGGACACCCATCGACTTCAGATCTGAACTGTCTCCTCGACGACCGAAATATTGCGACACTCGCTTACCGAAGAAACGTACTGCAAGTGACAGGTGTCTAGCAAGTGGATATGTCCCACACAGATATAATATTAGTTTGTGGTTGATCATGATGTCTTACTTTTTTTTCTCCCTCTGGGGAGTGTCTGGGATCAATCTGAATCCCGAATTCTCATGGTCACCTGTTAGGGTGAAGTTAACACGATCGTTGCTCCGCACTGAACTGCTGTTCGAGAGTTGAGAGACGAGGAGTTTGACGAAGCTCGTGAATCAACCTTATTGTTTAAACTTTCAGCCGCAATGTTCACGAAAAAATCAACCATAAGGTGCAATAACCGTGTATTTGCCCTGATGCTTGCGTTGCCCATGTGCGCTACACAGTTAATACCTTCGTAACCATTTTATTTCATGCACGCGCAATTCTATTAAGAGATTGTCTGAAGTATGATTCAACGTGTTTGCTGTCCATCTCTATCGATGTGTGCGACATCATTTCTACCACGGCTTCGCAAGCCACTACCACACGCTTCAAGGTTGCAGAAACTAGGGATGCACCGTGCTACACCAGTGGTTGAGTTAGCATCAATTGGTACTATTGTGGAGAACCTAGGGACGGCAACTTCTAGTTTTGTCCCAGGAATTTTCGGAGATGCGTTGCGCGTCCTTTCAGCAGATGCGGGAGCTCTTGTCGACCTGCACCCCTCCTTCACTGGTCTCGTACGTTTAGGGGTGAGTTTCTTTATTTTTTGAGAGTGCTTTCTGAGGTTTCCCTAAAGTCGCCATCTACTCTAACCGGGCGTTGCTCTATAGCTTGACACAAGCCTGGACGTCAAGTTCAAAATTCAACCACCTTGTACTTCTACCTGTATTGGACACCAAAGCGCTTTCAAATGCTGTAGATAGTTTACTACCTCTTTTTCAGCACTCCAGCTCCTATCCCCTCCATTTTGGACTTTTATGTTCTCAGGCCATTATTTGATCTGTTCGGGCCACGCTTCAACTCGAAAAGCTTTTCGTTGCGAGACAGGCTTGGAGGAGGGAACTTTGGCATCACGTATGAGGCTGTCCTAAAGAAAGGTGCATACTTTCACTGTTGAAGTCAATGTCGTTCATAATGCTGGACGAGGAGGAGTAAGCGAGGCCTGGTGTGCATGTAGACCCGGAAGAAGACATTTCCAGAGGGGAACTATCTGATGAAGAAAAAAGGAGAAGGGTTGTTCTAAAACGGGTCAATATAGATCGGCTTGGTCAGCGCTCGGACTTTTTAAGACGAGGTACTATTGCCCAAGGCGCGGCTGAAACAGGTGCAATTGAATCCTACATGAACGGCCGCTTAGCCCGTAACATTATGATGGGCAGTGCTGCTGGGTACCGTGGAGCATTCGTTTGTGAAGACTCTTTCGGGGGATTTACACAGGGTACACAGTGGCTGGTGTGGGATTACGAGTCGGACTGCACCCTTGGAGATGCGCTGGATGGCGTTATAGGCACATTTCCTGGAGATGTAGAAGATATTGTTTTGGGGAAACAAGTCACAAATGCGAATATGGACAAACGTGACACCCTTGTCATACGGACAATCATGCAACGGGTGTGTTGAGACATTGTTCCTTGTGCTCTTTTGCATCCTTAACAGAAGAAGTGAACCGCAGACTTTAGTGTGCAGCTCCTTAAAGCAGTTGAGAAACTGCATCGCATGGGCATTGTTCATAGAGATCTCAAGCCAGAGAATATTTTAATTACTTCACAAGGGGAAATTAAACTTATAGATTTTGGCGCTGCGGTGGACCTTAGCACTGGAATCAACTTCAACCCACAGCAGGGTATGATGGATCCCCGATTCTCTCCTCCTGAAGAGCTTGTTTTGCCAGAGACGTTTCCAAGGGCTCCAGGTGTGACCCTGCCTATCTAATTCATTAGTATTCCCAAGTGTACATTACAGTACCATGTTGACAGCATTCATGCAGTCGAATATAGAGGGTTCATTGAATTATTAGTTTACACGTATTGTTCTGAGTGCTCTTCAAGGAATAGTTTTCCTAGTTTCCCTGACTTGACCTCAAGGCTGGAACAGTAAGTTGCTGACGTACTTAAGAATTGACTGCATGTAGTAGTTGGTGCCACTCCGAAATGTGTGATGCAGAGCCGGCACTAGCAGCAGCCTTTGCTCCCATCATTTGGCAAGCAGGGAGGCCTGATCTGTTTGATTCATACTCCCTTGGTATGATGTTTGTACAAATGATGGTACCAGAGCTTAGAAGCAAGAACGTCCAAACACAATTCGCTGCAGATTTGGCCAAATATAATAATAGCTTCGAATACTGGCGGCAGAGCAGCCCAATGGCACAGCGGTGTGACTTCACACTTTTGGACAGGCAAGGTGGCATTGCAAATGACCTCGCACAACGAATGATCCGAAAGCGTGATGCCACTTTGAGAGGCAGATTAACTCCATCAGGCGCACTACTTCATCCATTCTTTTTAATACCTGTCTTGTAAGTATTAGCATAACTGAGAGATGACAAACCTAGGATCCTTTTTCAAAAGCACAGCCAACTTAGTTGCGCTTTCTGATGTAAATCCGAATATTAGTCGAAGACTCACCTTGCGGGATTAGAAATCGCATTAAGTGAAAAAAGGTTGAGAAACAAACGGAAAACACTTTACAACTGCCAAAGGGCCTCGTGCAAACAGCTAGAAGCCTCAATAGGATCTACACTTGGTTCCAAAGATAAGGAGTCCACATTGAGCTGCTTATATTCCAAAGCAGCTCTGAACTATCGTATACGACAAAACTCTGATCAAATCCATGTCACTTACCTAGTCATACATATGTTGCAGTCATCCTTCCCCATCTCCAGTCCCAAGACTAAGCAAAGTTTTCACAAGTTCATTCACATCTGTAGATTCAGGCAGTGGGCGTCCTATGTGAACTTGAACCACATCTACCACAATTTTACGCTCTTCACCAGAGATGGGACTGTCTAAGCTGAAGCCCTTGCCATCACCAACTTCAAGTTTGCGTTGTCGCTGCAAAGCCCGTCTCAAGGTTCGCCGCTGCCTTGCATTGAATACTAGCTGCCCATCATTAGATATCTTGACTTCAATTTTGGATTTCAGATGCTGCATTGGGCTCTCTGGATTTGGGGACTCAGTGGATGAAGATATGGCATCTGAGTCTGCTTTGCAGCAGCTCATTCCACGCTGCAGACAAGTGTGCACGATTTACCTTGGGACACAAAAAATTTTGTATCTTTCGAAGATGGCAGGTTACTTGGTGCAAAGCACATGCACACCTGGTGGCTGTCAAGCAAAACCTTGACATTGGGAAGTTCATCGGCCTGGGAATTATTCGAATTCATCTGTGCTGACTCGTTATGCCACGGATTTGAACGCTTCTCTCTAGGTGGAGAGACCTGTGGAGAGACTTGCGTTCTATCCTTTGGATGCTCATGACGACACATCATGCCTAGAGGTCTTCCATCACCGTGAGGTGTAACAGGACCAGGAGGCATGGGTGGCAATCGAGCAGAACGGGATCCAAATAATGAAAACGAAGGTGGTTGAGAGAACGGAGTGCAATCCCGCGATATGCTGTGTAATGGCTGAGATGGTCGAGGATGTGGTGCGGGTACCTGTACTGTGCTACATATTTTCCAATACAGCGAGATACAATAGAAAAAAAAAGCCAGTGGAACATGAATGTCGGAATGCGATAATAATAGCGTAAGTAGGGACGTTTTGGCGACCTCGTGACTGGAAAAGCATACCTGGCTCAGGTAATTTGCGCTTCCATAGTTTTCCGCGCAGTACAAGCGGTTAAATGGCAACGAAAGCTGTCCATATGCATGATTTAGAGCAGAATTTACTTGGTCGCTCTCTTGTGTTTTCATTGCCGGGGGTCCTGGTTGTCCTGATATTTGGATACTAGGGTGTGGTGCATTCTGGTGTGACGCCATCACACGCCCACAACCATCTTGTTGTAAAATACCACGAGGGGAGCCAGAGGAAGTTGATGCCTGCGACTGAGACCGTGGTGTGTGAACTGTGTGCACACCAAACAGTTGCGCATCCCCGTGGAGCGGGGAGCTATGCTGATGAGATGTGATTGACGCATCCTGGCAGATAGAACCAGAGGTCCACGGAAAGCGGTGCAAATGCTCTACTGTAGCTGCTAAAGCAGGAGGAGAGAACTCCTCTTCGTCTCTGAAGAAGTGGTTCCCATACGACCGAGCATCCTGCAATAGTGATTATTAAAAAAAGCTGCAAAGGCGAAAATAGACAAACTTAGGATTTAATTTTCGTTTTATAATTCCAAGCGATTCGTGGAATGTATGGTTGGTTGAAGTATCGTTGTATTCGAAAAAAGAGCGCGAGAACTGGATCATACGTTTGATTTTCGTGGAGAAGGAGTCCTCACGCCTTGGCTTGGAGTAAATGGAACTGAGTCTAGGATATGTCTCAACGAATCCCCGCATGTTCGAGCTGAAGTGTGGCTTAAGCGACTGTGCTTTAGTGGTGCTGGCCGCTGCACGAGCTCCAGCTGGTCACCAGCAAAGCTTCTAGACTTGACAACGCCGCCACCTTCACTCATTGGTGTCCCATATGGGCGTTATGGCGCCTTGTAAGAACGAAATCATGAATCGCTCAAGCTGCCGCTTTGTAGCTCAAAGCGACCACACAGTGAACGAAAGAAAACGAGGCGCGCAAATTGTCTGTGTATAAGGATATAAATTGACTACATTTGCTACCCCGTGCTCTCTCCTGGCGATAATGCCACTAAGTAGACAACGTGGTACTTTTTCATCAGAACCATATGCTACCCCAAAACGCACGTTTGTAAGGAGCCACAATAGAACAGTAAAATAAACGCTCAGCAATTGATTTCACAGATTTGTTCAATTTGTTTGCGAAATTGTCCTGGGCTACCGTACAATTACGCTTGCCATGCATTCCTGGAAGCTCGGCTCAAATTCAGTACACAGGGCCAGGGGTGCGAATCCATGCACTGGCATGCGTAATCATCATTTCCATCAGATGAATGACTTCTAAATTTCACTCAAAAAAGCTTCATAAAAAGGGGAGTGGCTGTACTTTCATGGTTGAATTATTCTTCGTTGGTTTGTCAGTGCGGGTGGCTCTTTTCTTTTGCTCACTCTCCCCTGTGGTCACAGTATAAGCTGAATCCTCCCTGAACAGATGTGTGGTAACATATCTAGAAAGTAGCTATGTGACGGTTGCTTGGCGCAATTCAGTTCCTAAGAACGCTGGCGCCATGAGTCTTCCCACTTAAAGCCAGCCTCGATGATCACAAAATGGACAGCCGTCAAGCGTGTTGTGCTATACTCGATGCCAGACAGTGCTGGCAATAAGTGTGTTAGATGTTGAAGGTATGCAAAGTTTTCAGAGGTTGGATGCCACGTTCTGTTTCGATATTTACCAAGCGTAGCTTTTCGATGATTACTCAATTCAGCCTGGGAACAGAGGTAACCTGCTACTAAGGTTTGTCTTTGAAGATCTGTTCTTGAACCAGTGGCGTTCATCGTTCAGTACTCACTACAAACGACAGCTCATCTTGATGCAATTTACGCAGTGCGTAGGGATGTTAACACATTGACATCGTGCCTCAAGAATTATTTTGGACTTCACAAACACTGCATGCAACTGAATATTTCTAGTTCAATTAAATCATCCTGGTTGCACCTGTAAAAGCTCATCCATGCAATTTTAGTGGCTGCAACACCCTTTAGCCAGGCTTACACAGGCCAATAATATCTGACGGCTGTAGGATCCGTAATTTCCCACGAGCCCACATTGCATTCCTCATGGCGTGTGTGCCATTCTAGCTAATATCCACACTGTCGTACAGCATCTGCTGTACTTTCAGGAGAGCATATGCAGATTTATTCCTCAGACAACAGAAAGCTATTGCGATGCGCATGTTCAGCTTTAAGTCGTGTCAAGTTCATAATTGGGTAAAACAGTCAAACAGTTGCCTTAAATTAATTTTAGATTGCGAGAGCGGTGACAGGTGCCCCTGAACGCAGAGTTCACCTCTGTATTTATGTTATGTTCGTGCCAGTCTCCATGTCACTAAAGAGCATCAAAACAGAACTTCGCGTTGTATCTTGTCAAGATTATTCAGTGTCCTCACATATTATCATTTTCACTTGTTTTCTGCTACAGTTACCATAACAGCGAAATCGCGTAATAATTCCAGTCTACCACACAGAACAACTCTATCTTCACATCCACGTGGAAGCGGGTTATCAAGTTTGAGCTGGGTATGTCTGTGTTAAGAATGAAAACCGCCTGTTATTTGACAATAATAGAGCGGTGGGTACGTGGATTCCGTCAGAAACTTGACTCCGCACGGGTTGCACACCTCAATCCTTCAAACCATCACTTCCTCTAAATGGCACGAATTGTGAATATCGTATTAGCACTTGACAACAGGGACGTATTCTTAAATGTAGGCAGCAACACTAGAGTCTCCATTTCAGTACGTCCTTGCGGCTGCTTACAGAACACAGGTGAGTTTAGTACAAGGAAAGACGTTGACAAATTTGCCAAAGAAATCACTTGCTCATGGGAAGCGTTGACCGTACACACGCCCTTTGGGGTCCCATTTTGCGGGGGTGTTTTGACATTGAAGCGAGATACAGCGAGACCACTTGCTCTTCGCCTATTCGTAGCTATCTTCACCATAAAGGTGAGATAGTGCACAGAGACTCACATAGCTATGTCCAACAACAACCATTGATACTCGAACTTCCCAACCTGCTGAAAGGGCTGCTGTGGGGCCGGGGAACGAGGGGTAACAAACCCGCAGAAATAAAATCAAGATCAGCGCAAGTATTGTCGGAGGCGTTAATCCATTGAATGATATGATGTACTTGTTATCGCTTGATGCCGTGCGGACCCATGTATTATATTCGTTGTTGGTTTTTTCCATGCGAACCAGTTTTAGCGCGACTATGAAGAGGAGGATTATACCGGCAAGTGTGTCAATACTTAATGAGCCCTACCTTCCATGATACAACGCTTGGGGATGCTGTTCACTTCTGCACCATTCGAAACAGCTTGTGGCTGAAGGAGCGGTAGCCTCGCGGCAAAGGTTAATAAGCAGCACCAGCGTTAACCTCGTGCACCTATCAAAGCCAGGTATATAATCTTCGGCCAAACTAACATCCGGTGTTATGCCACACCGTCCGATCCGAATTGGCACGTGGGCGCTATGACAACATGTACAGTCAAACTCCTATTTATCGAAGCGGCGTGTGTAAGACGCTTTCGGTCGATCAAGGGTTTCGATAAAAAGGATCCTTGGCCAGTTTAGGGACATCTGAAACATTGAAAAAAACACAATGACGCAAAAAAGTCATTCAACGCGATAAATTGATATTTGCTTGTGATTCCG
>JAULKQ010007937.1:0-13586 GCA_032356285.1 Smithsoniella earleae | reverse complement strand
AGAATCTTGGCGTTGTACCAAGCTACCGCGCCACAAGGCAGCTTTCGGAATAATAAGCATGCAAGGGAGTCATACCCCTTAAGAGCTCTTCAAAATTCTTTGTTGTCGCTGAAAATGAAAAATATTGGTTCGCTACAACGTTGCATTGACGCTGTTCACGATAAACTGCGTGTTACCGTGATACAGTCATCGAGAAGCCTGCGTGTACCTCGCAAGAAACTCATTTAAGCTGGAGCGAGGAGAAACACCGAACAGCATTCAATAACACCCTTAAACGTTCAATTCTGTTGAGCTGCCACAACCTTAAAGTCTTCCGTTTCCTCAAGTCAATACCACTCACTGGGCACATGCTGTTTCTGCAAAGGGCGCATAGGCAGTGAGCACATGGATTGAAAGTAATCATATATCTCTCATTAACAGATATACCTCTCATTAATAGTGTTGCATGAGCATGTACAAGCGGGCCCACTATTCTGCTCGCGCTCATGTCGATTTCAAATGGGGTGAACCTGTCCTTCGACCATCCTTTTGGTATATTCGGTATTTTTGTTCTGAAAGGGTGAACAAGGTCGCCTAGGCCCCGCTTCCGTACCTCTCAGGGCGCGCGTTCAGCCTTAGCTGCTTGGAATTGTAATCAACAGCACCTCCGCAGCTCGATCTGCCGATATTATCTCTTTCAAACGAGAAGTATCATCTTGATCATAAGTACACATAGCTGTTTCTATCCTTTGGAGTTACTTCACCGTTTCCAAGACAGGACTTCTTCTTCGCGTCTGGGAAGTCATTGAATTCAGGGAAATTTGTACGCGTTTATAAAAATGTTGAAAGATAACTTTGATACCGTAATTATTCAAGGGGAAAGGAAATGAATACAGACAAATGCTGGAGCCTTTGAATGAGTATCAGCTGACTCATCAACACTGAAACCAGACTCACTGCAAACGCGTGTCACGCACACGTTAATGGTATCGTCACGTTGATGGTACATCCATCTCAGCAGTATTGCGTGCGTCTACAATCCCCTGAGTCGTGGCCATCTGGAAAACACACGGAGCTTGATGTGAGGAATCCCCAACAGCGCACACGCCTGAGGATGGCTTAAACGCTCACGATGCGTAATTTGATATTTATAGATGTTATTGATGTATATTGACAATAATTCTCCTGCACTATCACAGCTTGCGTACTTTGCTGCCAACTGTCTTTCCGTCACAGAGCCATCGACCGAGATTCCGCATTTCGGGATATCTGCCCCAGCATCCCCAGCGACAGGCGCTTGGCACGTGACAGTCACCGCAGTTGGCCGTAGAGTACTGCGAAAGGTGTTCGAGTAGAGTCGCAGGGCACAGGGCACGTATTTGCGCTCGCCTGGGGTATGTGAGCTTCCACACCGCCTCTTGACGTCGGCTCGTTCTTCTCATGATTGAACATAGGCGCCGCCGCGTTTGGAACGAACAAATCTGTTACGAGCGGATATTCCCGCGCTAATTGGTTGTGGAGTATATTGTCGTGAATATCTACCGTGGAGAAATTAATACGAGGGGAACGGCTAAAATATGCAGTAGGATGATATATCATGAGTTCAAGCTATTTTTGAGCGCACTATAACATTTGAAAGAGTAGTACGAGCCCCTAGCGAGGTGCTTCGTTAGATTCTTCGAGAGCGACAATCACGTACTAGTCCAAGTAGTGCGAATAAGATCCGGAAAACTGTGCAGCTGGCTTGAAGCAGCCACAGAGACTTCAGGTAGTTTACTCAAGATCATCAAGCTACTGCACACTGTACTCACTGTGGCAGTACGCTTCTTTAGGTGTGACATACTGTCAACCGTTTAATGATTTGCCGATCCATACATAAAACTGGAGTTCCTGCATTCATTCAGAATATATCTCGAGCACTCACTGCTTCACACGTATTGGAATGAGAAGCACCGAGGTTCATAAGGGTTTGTTACCGATATCGTCAGTACACGTGGGCGCTCAACCTGGCGCAGTATGGCCACATCAACACAGATTCCATGCACTGCTAGAAGACGTCGCCATTGCAACCGTCAACACTTCCTACCGCAACATGCAATGATGCAGTATTTGAATTACAGTAGAAATCCAATTGCTTGAATCTGCCCAACAGATGCGCTACACTGCAGAGTAAATTCATCCTCACACAGCTCATGTTGTCACAACTCGAAGTTGCCCGCTATCAAAGGCGGCGAATAGCTTCTTCAAACATTAGCTTCGGGGCTTGATCATGGCTCAACTGGATCGTAGCGGAAATGAGGTTGTGCGTAAGCGCACAAAGCGGCAGGTGTGTGCTTTCCTAGTTGTCGTTGGGGTACGATGATGCGATAATGCCTAGGCATAATAATTCAGCTGTTGCGAGTGCAATGAGAATTGCTGTAAGCTTTGTTCCGCCTTCAGGTGTGCGAGGCTTACCTGCAAACCATGCTCGCAAGGCCTGACATAAGTCACTTAGACTCCACATTCAAACAACAACTCCGCAAGCATTTCGACTTCCTTCCCACTCGCTATGCTCTTGACATAAATTTGGAGACGCTGGATGTATTAAATCACATGCAGCTTCTCGAGGAAGCTCGAAGTGATCCGTCCGCTGTCTTCTTTCATGTTCGTAGAGTGGAGGTAAATGTCAGTCCATTGACCGTACCTAGCGAAGACATGACCGAGCATGACTGGATTGAAACCGAGGCTGAACAGGTGCTTTATCCCCTTCTTACTCTTCCACTTTTAAACATGCTTTGGAGCAGCCTTCGCTGAGACCATTGCTCAACATAATTTGATCATTATTCTTGGTATCTAGCCTCAAACCTTTATATCCTAATAACACAGGCTCAACCTTGGCTGCACTGTCACGTATGTTCTCGTTTGCGATTCGTACCTTCGCAAACTTCTGCACGTCTGTGGGCAACCCGTTCGGTGCACTTCACACAGTCTTGTATCAGGAGCTGTTTCAGATGATGGTATTGAAATCTATTTTAGCATTTGCCCCTTATCTGAGTCTGCCTATCCTTGGCTTCAACAATATGGAACGAGAGGTTGTCAACCGTAGCAAACACCATGTAATAACCGTCAAATAGCTTTATATTTTCGATTAACGATACTTCGGTGTCGATTCACAAGCCATTGCTCGTGTTTTGACGGGTGCCTGTTTGCAGCGACGTGGTGTCGAGATACCACGAGCTCGGAACTCAACGCTGGTCAGCGTTGGATCAGGATCTTTTGTTGGTAGCAGTAGTGCTCCAACGCGCCTCCCAGCTCCGGCGTTTGGTTCATCGCCGAATCTTCAGGCTCTGGCACTAGATGCTGCTAAGCCTAGTACAGAATCTAGGTTATTTCAAGAAATAACTGTTGTTTCAGCTGACCAACCTAAACTCCTTAGTCGACTTTCGGAGGTCATGGTGCGCCCAAGAGCTGTACGAGCCTTTTATTTTTTTTTTGGGGTTAACATTGAGTTGGTGTATCGGAACTGTCGAGTCAACGAGTTGTTGCGTGAAGCCAAGTTGGAAGCAACTTATTTAGAAAACCGGGTTCGCTTACTGTTTATGTCTGCGCTCACATCTCAACATTGTATTCACTCCGCGTGTTGTACAAAGTTCAGTGCTACAGCTGTACTGGTCGCCGTTGAGGAGAATTCGTGTCTTGGCTTGAACAGAACACAGCTCTGCGGAGTTCCTCACTTAGCTGCTTGTGTGATGTGGTATTCTTGTACAATAGATTAGACAGACTGCTGGTTGATGTTACTCATGTGACTTAGGAATCCCCACAAGAGCAGCTCATGATGGATGAATGAGCTTAGCAAATGTAGTAAATTATCGTGCATCTACAGCTTTGACACTTAGCTACTTATGGACTAACGTCAAAGACAATAGTTCGTCTACATTCAGTCTTTTCGAATACGTTGTGTTTCATCTCGCAATGGAATACAGTAATTCTTGACTGTGGCTATTTCCCAGGTTGAAGCACACGATTTGTTGCATTTTAGAGCAAGTGAACAGCACACGTTCCGTTATTTTTTTTTAGCGGGGGTTAACTGTGAGAACAAAACGTTGCGTATTCACGGTGGTTTTGTCTGTTTGGTTTCTAATGAAGCAGACCAACGGCACGCTATGTGCTCCACTATTCAAGAGATTGGTTGCGGAGAGGCTTGTTTGATCTTCAACACACTACAGTGGTTCACACTATAAAAATTTTTGGAACTGTGCGCTTCATGAAATTATACCGCAAAGAGGCAGGATCCATTTCGAGCAGTTGTGTAGTTCGGAAGAACTATCAATAAGCTAACCAAGTCGCTGTGCAGAAAAAGTATTGTACGCAACCACTATGAGGTTGTAGATTGTCCATCCGGTGAAGTACGGATACGTTGGAATTCCGTGCTTTGTTTTCCGTGTTTGTTTTTGTTTTTAAAATTTTGTTTTGTTTTGTATTTTGTTTTTAAAATTGTTCTATTTTTACTTCACGCGCGGTTCTCCAAGTTAGCGGCTCTCGACAAGGATTAACATGTTCAAGCAACTGCAGAACGTTCCCCTTTTATTGCAGCAATTAGCAGGCATGGCCCATCGCCAGTGCGGAAGAATGAAACACGCGCGAGGTAGGGCTACATCTGCATTACAACAATTTAGTCAGCATAAATCACTTTACTGCAGAAGTCTGCTTATGTGAGCTGAACGGCTCAGAAACGAAAGTTCGGATGGCAGACAAATAGCTCGTGCAGACCTTTCCGGGGCAGTCTGGTCTAGTCCGTCTTCACGGGGCATCTGCATGCATTCGTGCAGAAGCACACACATAACATAGAAAAAGTGTATAAGGGCGCATGATGGAGCATCCACCGTTGTTGTGTCCTGGTAATCCGTGGCACACTGAAACGAGATGTTGGCAAGCACAGGCAGATGAGGTGGATGCAGTGGTTCTATACGATGATGCGTTGAATGTGCCTCTCTCATCACCCGAAGCTTGACCGTTTTTTTTTCCGATTATGGTCTTGTACTGTGTAGTGCCCGCTTATCAGGTAGGTTGCATATATGGAACAGCGCGTGTATCACGCATGAAGTAGTCCCGCGAGAGTGCAGATCGTATCCAAACCATCATTATATACCCGAGGTTGAAACATGTGTTAGTGTGCCACGCGTAGGTTGCTGTACGCAACATTCAAATCCCTTTCATGGAGGGGTTCGACAGTTACATGTTTCGTCATTCTAACTCAAGACAATCTCATCCAATTAACTGGATAGTAACGTGCATCAGTTCATAGCTTTTGTATACTTGAGAACTTCACCGTCTTCCTCTTGCAAGCTTTGAATCGTAGCGGGTGGCGTCGATCGTCTCACAAATGGGCCACGTAGTACAATCGCCCATAGCTGGGCACCAAGCTCGTCTAGTACTGCTCCCTGGATTATCGTACAACTTTATTACGACATATGTTCCGTCTTGGGTTCGTTTGGGCTCTTCATCGCCTTAAGCCGCTCTATGTGGAGCATCTTTCAGGCGTACCGAACGTTGATGAGATTGGGCAAAATCTTTGTGACTGTATAGCTGTTTTTTCTACTGCTTTGCCGATTGTTTTCCCTTTTTAGAATTTTGGGCGCCTGTCATTGCATCTGATCTAGCCGTCGCGGTGCTCCATGCCTTGTCCGTAGACGCACAGACCACTAACTTTCCGTGTGCACTTCTCGGGTTGAAGATTCTATTCCTTCATTAAAAATCTTCATCTCTTGGAACGATGCTGCTGCACATTCTTGGCCAGTCATCTTCACTATCCAGTCTGTTAACGTGAATTCAAAAATTTGAGGTCCACCTGAGACCTCGTTGACAAGACCTTGAACTTGACAACGAAGCAGCATACTCAAGCTTAGCGCTATTCGGCTCATTGGAAGATACGCTACTCAGTTTTACCAGCAAGTTGCCTTGACGAAGCCCATGGAAGTAGCCATAGTCGCGTGGGAAGCCAGTGTAAGACACGGCTGAGTGACACACGAACTAAAAATAACCCAGAAATCGGTCATAGACATGTATATGACAGCCGAGACTGTCGTCTGCAAGTTGCGACAAAATGAACTTGCTTGAAAGACTGCTTTGAATGTTTCAGCAATTTATGGATACCCTGGACACGCACGGCATTATGCTGTATAGCATTGTTGCATGTTGTAACTTGACTTTGTTATGACTACGACGAATTCGCGCCGAGTGTGGTAGTGTTTCTGTACGCGTGTTGCAGCAGATACTGCGTTGCGTACATACAAGCTACCCGATAGTGGGCTCTGACGCACTTCGTGAAGTCCTTCGACTTGAGTTGTGTAACAGGATTGGAATGTTGGTCAATATGCGCGCTACAATTACTGGAAAAGCAAATGATGTTTTAGCACGTCGGGATGTAAGCATGTAACTTCAGTGGTATACGGCGGACATTTTTGGGTACGAAGAAAGCTATGCGCTCGTTCACGTTGTGTGAGTATCCAGGGAAACTCTTTCGTCCTGAGCAGTTGGGCTCGCTTGCTTGCATGCTGGCGTCAAGCCGTGAGGCTGAGCGTGTAGAGACGAATGGAGTGTAAGACTTTTGAGAAATGTCCAGGGTGAGAGTGGCTTTGTGCAGGGGGATTTGGGGTTGAACATCTGTGAGGCACATGCGTTTAATACAACAGACCGCTTCTCACTTGACATCTTTGTTGTTGATGGCTGGAAATCGAGCTCCTGCAAGGAAACACTGGAGCAGGCACTGAGTAGCAGGTTTGCTCAGGTGGTGCCTCCGATGCAGCAGCACCCCTCTTGTATGGAGGCCAATCCGGCAGTGAATGGCAGGCCTCAGGTCCGCCCCAGTGAAAGCCAATTAGTGTCAGTGCAATGGAAGTGAGAACTTGCCTGCTATCTGGGTTAGACTAATGCAAAGTTCAACTAATCCTTATATTGTTAGACTTGATTGCTTGGGAGCCTGGTTTGTGGAAGCTGTACTGTAGTCCAGGCAACTGCTGGCCGCCTGGAGTCTTTGAATGGCCCTGCTGCAGACGACTTTGAAGTCGACATCAATCAGCTGGAGATCGCGTGCAAGCTAGCACAAGGCAGTTTCGGCATTCTGTACAAAGGGACATACTGCGGCCAGGATGTTGCTGTGAAAATCTTGCGCGATGTGCAAGAAGATCCGCAGCAATTCGAAGAGTTCGTCCAGGTGGTGTTCCAGCTTCCCAGCGTTCACTGCTCCCAGGCGCTCTTGCTTTGATGCCGCATGTACAGCTACTAGTGGTCGATGTGTCACTCTGGTGTGGCTTCAGGAGGTAAGCATCATGGGGAAGGTTCGGCACAAGCACATCGTCCAGTTTATCGGTGCATGCACGTCTCAGCCTAACCTGTGCATCCTTGTCGAGTACATGCCTGGAGGGAGCGTGTATGACCACATCCGCGTCCAGGGAGTGTTTGGCACCGCGAAGGCTGCCGAAATCGGCCTTCAGGTCTCTAAAGGTACGCCAGAAACACCTGTTGGTTCTTGAATGCCGCTGACTTACATCTGAGGCATTACGAGCCAACAACACATTGGCTGTGGTATTTGCCCCCAAGTGGAACGCTCCCTCCACTTTGTTGTGAATCGTAAGACGTATCACGTGCCCATGGGTGTTTTGAGTGTAGTATTGGGTCCTGTGCATCAATATGTAAGTATACTGGGAGGTCTGGCCATGAGTGGGGGTATTCACCTCCCTTTAGTCCCTCAGACTCATGAGGGAGCCATGTGCCATGGGGATACAGATACATACAGTCTCCTGCTGTCTTGCATTGCCCTGGTCATCCCAAGTATCAGTTATTCAGCAATTAACAGATAGTTTTACAACTAGAGGTTTGAAAAGTGCGAGTCGAAAGCTTTAAGAGCTGAATAACTGATACTTGGGAATACCAGGGCAATGCAAGACAGCAGAAGACTTCAGGAGTGTGAGTAACTCATAAGGGAGGTGACATGCTCCGACCCACGGCCAGGCCTAGCCAACATCATGGCGGCTAGGCACCCTGGTGACCACTCATGCAGATCACGGAGGTCTGCCCTCGATATCTCAACATATTCAACAATGTATTGATGCACAGGACGTAGCAGATAGCAGAGAGCTGCCAGTCCCGTAGCGAGCGAACGCATTACCTGGGTTGTGACACATACGGTGGCTTATTGCAAGCTGTGAGGGGACAACACACTTCTTTGTAAGTGCTCGATTGTCTTGTGTGGAGATGTGAACCCGTAGGTTGAAGCTGGTTGGTGTGTAGGCATGGCATACCTGCACCAGAGGGGGATCATCCACCGCGACCTCAAGGCTGCCAACTTGCTCCTGGACGAGAACCTCAAGGTGAAGATCGCAGACTTTGGTGTCGCAAGGCTTGTCGACAAAGACAGCGTCATGACTGCCGAAACCGGCACCTACAGGTGGATGGCGCCGGAGGTAATAGAGCACAAGGCCTACGACTGCAAAGCAGACGTCTTTTCGTTCGGCATTGTTCTGTGGGAGCTGATAACTGGCAAGGTGCCGTACGCAGAGCAGACTGCTCTGCAGGTGCGTCGTTTCCTGCCAAGCCAAGTGCTGGTGAGGACATCATTCCTCGGAGGACTCCTAACGAGCTTCTGCTGTTCGGATTTCACTACAGTGAGCAATTATGTTGACGGTATGCTGCGTGTTTTGCAGGCGGCTGTTGGGGTGGTTCAGCATGGCCTCAGGCCTACACTGCCCCCCAACACACATCCAAGGCTGGCAGAGATCATGCAGCGGTGCTGGCAGCGCAATCCTGCATCACGGCCGACGTTCAGAGAGCTTGTTTCGATATTCGAGAGCCTGGTTCTCCAGGTCAAAGAGGCTGAAATCGCAGCAGCCCCACCCTCGGGCCGCGGCAGCAGCGACGGACCACGCCCTGGTTTCTTCTCTAAGCTGCGTGGGCATGGGAAGGCCATGGGGCACAGCTAGGGTGCCTGGATTATCATACGGGGCGGCCATTTTTGACTGCGGACACGCGTCTGCTGAGTTTTGGAGGCAAAGATGCTTGCATTTTCGCACAGTTTTCAGGCTGACATTGACGAATATGTTGCTTGTAACCATGCAGCCGCTGTTGAGCGTGCTTGCCGGGCTCTGGTTGAGCCGTTGTTAGCATTGTTAGCATTCCACGTGTAGATTTAGTGCCTTGCTCTTTTGGTGTGACTGCCTGTGTTCTACACCGTTTGTGCCTCAGAGCCTCCGGAAGTTTGGACACGTTCCCGGCGCTACAAGCAAGGTAGAGTTTAATGTCCCGTGCTTCCCTGGGAGGTTGCAGAATTTCGTTTGAATAGTCGCTCTGTACACCGAGTGACCTATCAGGATTTGCGCGAGTATATACCATCACTGTTTATCAGTTTGGCGTAGTTGCAGGAGCTAGAGTTGGGGTTAAATAATGGTTTTCCATACCATGTTTATGTGAGGCGCAAAGGTTGGGCAAAAGCTGTACTCCCCAATCGCTTAATGGGGCTGCCGCAGTACTGTATAGAGAGATTCAGGTTGATTCCCTATGGCTAGGGGTGTTGTGATGTATTTGCATCTGTAGCACCATATGGTGAGTAGATGTAGGCTGCTGATTTATGTGCTTTGTGGGAGTAGTTGTGTGGGAGAAGTCTAGTTTGATCCATCGGTTTGGGTGGAACTGTGTCTGAACGTTTTGATTGAGGAAGATGATGAGTGTTGCTGCATGGAGGTTGGCTTGTGTTTACTTCTACACGCTATCAGAGTTTGCTTGGGTGTATTGCATCATCACTTTGTGGTGAATTCTACACACCTAGGGTTCGTGAGGTAACAATCGTCTTAGGGTCGGTTCAGGCAAAGCTCCACATGACCAATTTGTAACAAAAGTGTTTGCGACAATCCTCCCAGGACTAAATTATCTGAAATACACTGTTATGCTCTTCTAAGTTGCACATTTGACGTGCGGTGCGGCTCCTGTGTGAGCTTATAAACAGGTGGTAGATGCGGGAACTCTTAAGAGGGGTGTGGGGTCCTAAGCTTCTTCATTCAAGAGTTTTCACGCACTTGAACCCTCGTCTCATGAAACGCTTCGAGAAGTATGTGCCCTAGGAGAAGGTCACTGTTTATCGTCTAGGATATACACTTTGATTAATGAATAAAGTAAGACGGATGTACGTTTGGGAGATTGCAGGTGTGCAACATTTTGCGACAAGTTGAATGATTAATGGACTACGCAAAGATATCAAGTGCAGCGTATCATGTATGGTGTGGCATACCAGGAAATAACCGCTGCCTGAACAGTACGAAAATGTCTAATACCTCTGTCGCCTGATCTTGAGCGATCGTCTGAACTGACCCTTACAGCACTAATCACGTAGTTGAGTGACGAAAACATGTGTTACACATCAATACCACCTTGGGCAAAGAAGCTCTTCAGAAAAGCAAAATCACGCAGATTGACATCCACTCGGGTGTCTTGCAATTCTGCCCTATCAGATAACCTTTGTGACGATGCCTTAGAATTACTGAATTGCGAACAGGTATTGTAATACACCCGCTTCGATACGACCCTGTCAGCTACCAGAGCCGTGATCTTTATTTGTGCTCCAGCTTACATATCGTGCCGCAGTCTCTACTACGGGCACAAGCGTGAACCAAGTAGCTAGGAACGGCATGTTTACACTGCAGCTATTCACGAGCAAAAAGAGTCACCATTTGATGGCCGTTGGATCTCCAACAAGCCAAGGTCAATTATTCAATAAATACACTACTGAACAGAAAGCTTAATCTTGCAGCCAACATTTACCAAGTAAGAACGTATATAAAAAAAATATCTGGTATCCTGCATGTGCGCTTAACCAGAAGCAGAAGGGACAGCTTCAAAATTGCGAAGGAATTCTTTTCCTGCCCTCATCTCAGCTCCCCGCTTCCATCCCCAGGTGCTCCAACCAAGCTCTTTTGCAAGCAGCTCAATAACTCGTGGTAGAGCAGCTCGAGCCGCAGCAACATCAGTGAACGCGAGCCTGCTGCGGCGGCCAAGAAAATCAGCCGCAGATCGGCACATCTCATGCCGGGCAGCATAAACCACCTCTGCCTCTATGATATCATGCCACGGCACAAGCCTCCGGGACAGGTGCTCGTGCTCTGCAATGGTGGTCACATGGGACGCTTGGTCTCCGTAAGCAGCAGCTAGGTGCCGTGCGACGTTGATATTGATCGGCCCGCTGCGGTGAGGCACCTTGTATGACTGCAACAAACCTCACAGTTGTCTCCACAGGCAAGAAAAGTCCGACACTCGTCCATCAACTCCTGGCAGCATACCTGTGCCAGATGCGCAAAGAGGCTCGGGGTGTACTTCTCCGCTCCAACCAGGAACAGCTGCGACGTAACACAGGGGCGCTCTGGAGCTAGTGTGCCCACCGTGATGGCAGCATCCACAGCATCCTCCGCCATCAACCTTCAAACCCCACAACATTAAACAGCCCTGCTGTGACCCAATCCACACAAATTTTCAACGCACAGCAGCATCACAAAAGCGGAAAAAAGATTACAATGGCACAGGACATCTGACAAGCTTGAACTTGACAATGCAGTTCCCACCAAACGGCTGAAACACGAGGAGGGAATCCTGCCATTCCCTGGGCTACCAGAGGCTAGGCCCCCGGTGTTGGTTGGGTAAGAGTCTCAGCAGCTGCCTACTAAAGGAGCACAACGCGCTGCATGATTCCCGCTCCCTCCTCTCAAGACACGGCCACACCATAGCAACAGGAACCAAAACAAGTAACCCCCACGCTTGCAATCATGCTTCCCCGCCACTGAAGAAGCATCTTTTCGAGCCCAGACAACAAATGCGCGTTTATTGTACATATTTCGAGTATCCTTAGCGCTTGAACCCAAGCTCTACACAAAGTCACCGAAATTAGATTCTTCAGGCACGAGTACGACAGACTTAATTGGCATGCGACAATAGAATATTGTAAATTGTAGAAAGGCAACAAGAGTAGTAATACTAATCTTTTAGTTTCTGCTGTCCTTTATAGTTCT
Organism: Smithsoniella earleae; assembly: GCA_032356285.1. NCBI lineage: Eukaryota > Viridiplantae > Chlorophyta > Ulvophyceae > Smithsoniella > Smithsoniella earleae. The sequence continues at coordinate 1,581 of JAULKQ010007937.1, read as the reverse complement.
CGTGTAGCAAGATCACAATCTTTATGACAACTTTGAGTAACTGTAGTTTTGTTCACACTCCTCGATGGCAAAACACCGCCCTTGTTTCAAGCTTCGTAGAATTTCGAGTATCGAGAACTTTGGCCTCTCACAATTTTAACGGCGCTTAGAGCTCCTTGATATATTGTTTCTGTAGAAACTTTCATTCCAACACACTGAGGACATGTTTCCCTGGACACTCAGTTGCCTCTGATGCTGCGCAAGGAAGTCCTTGTGCTGCACTTCTGCCAGCACTCAAGACAACCGGTGCTGCGTACCCCTGCAGAGTACCTACACTTGCAGGTGACAGTGGGTTGAATTGGACTGAGCTAGATGACACGGCCTGGCTGAACTATCGCCGAGTTTGTGACGCACGTTACACTCATGAAATTTGAAACCAACGCTGGATTTTTACACCGTAATGCATGACACACGATTCTTTTCTCTTATTTGCTGCCGGTCAGCCCAGATCGTAGCGGTTGGCTCAGAACCTTATTCCGAAACAGGGCGTAACGAGGTGACTTGATCACCTCGACAAATGGCAGCGCAGCGCGTTCCCGTCTATAGTTTGTACTTAGTACCGTACTTTGAATTTGCATCTGCAACTAAATGGTACTTTGAAGTCCAGACTGAAGAGCAACATGATAACAAGGTACCAGATTACAGAGCGGATGCTTCTGGAGGGCCATGCCTGCAATGAATTGTGACCAGACTAACCCGAGATCTGGCCTAATGAGCCAGATTGATCAGCGAAGGCTTAAGATATGTGCTGGTGGATGATCTGCAGGGTCTATTAATCACTGGAAACCAGCCTAGGTTATAGAGCCAGAACACATAGGCAGTGCACAGTGTGAAACATGTGATGGAATTGTACCACATCCTGTCATTTAATAAGTTGATGCAGCTCAATTTCAGTGTGATTGTCTATTGGTAAGTCTAAGTGAAAGCAGACCGCTAATGAAAACGAATAAGTTAGTTTCTCAAGGAAAAGGACCCTGTGTGGAATAGTATGGGATTGCTAGGGTTGTATACTCAAGCCCTAGGCAGCTGAAAGGACATGTGGCTCCTGAGTGGCACCATAGTTTTCATGTTCACTATTATATGTAAGGCCTGGACTCACGCTATCACCTGAAATTTTCTGTGAAGCAGCAACGCGCCAAGATCTATAGTGTCACTTTCCCTGTACCAAGCTGCGAAGGGGGCAGCCCATAGCTCAGCAGTTGAAAGCTCGATCCATCCGCCGGTGTAAGTGGGAGATGATGGCGCTACGTGCTCTGCGAAGAATTCGTAAAGCTACCAGTTTCGAATTTCCAAATCGCCGTAAAATCTGTCGGAGAGTATGTGGCGTGCGAAACTATCGCACGATGCACCGCTATGCACCACAAGAGTTGTCCCGAGTATTGTTCCGCTGTCATGAAAGATGTTACGCTTTCAACGCGCACACATTTCAGCTATTCTATCATGTGAAAATAAAATGCTCTTTCTAACTTTGTTTGATCCGGAATTCAGGATTTCAAAATGCAGTCATGAGGAAAAACGAGCAACCATTATCATGAACTATGT
>JAULKQ010007926.1:1044-13591 GCA_032356285.1 Smithsoniella earleae | reverse complement strand
GCCCCGCGCCCGGTGAGCATCGATGCCGGGTCGAATCAGGGCTTTGCGCCGCCGGCGATCCACGCGTTGATCGTGTCGATGTCGCTCTGGGGCAGCATGCCGCCAAGCGGCATCTGCGAGCCGCTGCCGACTTCCAGGTGCGTGTTGGTGATCTTCCGGAACAGGTAGCTGCCGTCGGCGTCGCCCGCGGCGACGTAGGGGAGGGCGCTCTGTTCTGACGCCACGCCCCCGAGGTCGCCGAGGCCGTTCATCATTCTGAAGTTGCCCGAGCTTGCCGAGATGTGGCACGTGCCGCACGCGGCCTGGAGAATCGGCTGGACGTCGGCGGCGAACGTCGGCGTGCAGTGCGTGGTGGCCGCTCCGAATGCCACACCGTTCAGCGAGCGTCCGCCGGACGCCGTGCCCTTACACGCGTCGATCTCGGCGAAGAGCAAGTCCGACCATTCGTCGAAGTCGTTGCCCGGGTTGTTTTCGTCCGTAATCGCGGTGAAGCACGAGCACTTCGGATCTCCCACGAAGCAGAGCAACTCGCCGATGCCGTCGACCGCACCCAGAGTGACGCCCAGCATGACGTCGCCGTCCTCGCAGACGTTTTGCTCGTCGGCGAAGCAGTTGGCGAAGTCATCGCAGGTGAAGGCGGCGGCGTGGGCGAAGTTCGGTGCCGCGAATACGGCGGCGAGGCACAGCACGGCGAGATGAATGGCTTTCACGGGAGGGCTCCTCAGTCTGCTCCGCTGGCATCGTGCGAGCGGGTCGATCGATCGGTCAAAGGTTGGGTGGTAGCGTGGTCCGGCAGCATGAGGCAAGCGGCCTTCCGTCTCACCGGCCGAATCGGCTACGCGAGGCGGCGTCCGCCCCGGCCAAAGCGAGCTTCGCTGTGGCGGGTGCGCATGGACGATGCGCCGTCACGTCACCGGGGGGCCGCCTTTGCCGCACGCGCCCGATGAGCTGCGACGCCGCGCTCGACCGCGGCTTTGATCCGCTTGTCGTTGTCTTTTGAAAGGAATGCATGCACCCGGCGCTCGAGCAGGAACCGTAGGATTGGGTTCAGGACGTGGTACGTCTCGCGAAAGTGGATGCGGGTTCGGCCACCGCCCAGGTCTTCCAATCGGGTCCAGCCGGTGGCCTCCGAATACAGCGGCTTGCCGACGGCGTCGTAGCGCCAGCTCTCGAACGGCTTCACCTCGGTGAGCCACTCCCACGAGCGTGCGCGGCCTCCCGAAAGGAGATACTTCGGCACCTTGAACCAGGTGCGCCGAACGAGGCCGTTCCCGTCTGCGTCGCCCCGGTGGAGGATCTCGATCCGGACGTTCTCCATCTCGACGTTTCGTCGCGTCCAGAATACGGACCAGATCTCCTCGGGCGTGGCTTCGACCTCGAACGAATACCGGTGATCTTGCATGGGCTTCCTCGGCGGCATCCTGCCAGACGACGGGCCCCTGTTCGACCCGGTCTCTTGCGCTATGAAATGGCCATGGAAGAGCGAATCCAGGCTCTCGAGGCGAGGCTTCGTGCTCTCGAAGACGTCGAGGCGATCCGGCGACTCAAGGCGCGATACGGGGAGCTGGTCGACTCACGCTTCGATGAGACCGGCTTCCTGCCCGCGGATCGGGTGGCCCCCATCGCGGACGAGATCGCGGCGCTGTTCTCCGCAGACGCCGTCTGGGACGGAGCGGCGCTCGGCGTGAGTCGCGGCCGTGCGGAGATCCGCGAGCGATTTCTCACGTCGACGCTGACCTTCAGCTGGCACTTCTTCGTGAAGCCGTTCATCGAGGTCGAGGGCGATTCGGCGACCGCCCGGTGGGACATCCTGGCCCCGTGTACGCGCGAAGGCGACAAACCCTACTGGATGGCCGGTGTCGAAGACGACGAGTACGTGCGCGAAGACGGCGTCTGGAAGCACCGCTCGATGAAGCTCCGGGTGGTTTTCATGTCCCCGTACGACCGGGGTTGGACGAAGGCGGCAAAGGCAGACCGATCATGAAGTTGGGAGTTACGATTCACGCGACCGATCAAACGATGAATCCGGTCGACCTGGCGAGGGAAGCCGAAGCGCGTGGCTTCTATTCGTTCTACATCCCGGAGCATACGCACATCCCGACCAGCCGACGGACGCCGGCGCCGACGGGTGAAGAGGTACTCAGCGAGGAGTACAAGCGAAGCCTTGATCCCTACGTGGCGTTGGGCGCCGCTTCGTCGGTGACCGACACGATTCGGCTCGGCGTCGGGATCGGGCTTGTCGCGCAACACGATCCCATCACGTTCGCGAAGGAGATCGCGACGGTCGACCATCTGTCGAACGGCCGATTCGTTCTCGGCATCGGCTACGGCTGGAACCACGAGGAGATGGAGAACCACGGGATCGACGTACGACGACGGCGTGCGCTGGTGCGTGAGAACATGCTCGCCATGGAGGCGCTGTGGCGGGACGAGGTTGCGAGCTTCTCCGGAGAGTTCGTCTCGTTCGAGCCGAGTTGGCAGTGGCCGAAGCCGGTCCAAAGGCCTCGACCGCGGGTGCTGATCGGGGGTGCGGCGGGACCAAAGCTGTTCGCGCACATCGCCGAGTACGCCGATGGCTGGTTGCCGATCGGCGGTGCCGGGATCCGGAAGTCGCTCGACGACCTGAACCGAGCCATGGAGGAGCGCGGGCGCGACCCGAAAGCCCTTCATATCGCGCCCATGGGCGTGTTCCCCACTCCCGAGAAGCTCGAGTACTACCGCGAGTCCGGATGCACCGAATGCGTCTTCCGCTTGCCCGCCAAGCAAAGAGACGAGGTGCTGCCGGTGTTGGACGAGTATGCTGCCTACCTCGCGTAGCCGGGAGAACGCACTCGTCTGAGGGCCGCCGTCTACTTCTTCCAGAACGCTTGCCAGGTGTCCCAGCTCTGCGGGATCGTCCCCGTGCCGACCTGACTCGTCGGCCATTCGGCGGGCGGTAGCTCGAGCGGGTTCTGGCCGACGTCGCTGCCATACCACAGGAGGTGCCGCCGGCGGACGAAGAGCCAGGCGCCGTCGCGTCGCTCGTAGGTATCGCGGTATTGGATCGCCTGATGGATCCAACGGTCGCCGATCGCCGTTTCGTTCTTGCAGTAGACGACCCCGGTTGCGTGGTCGTCATCCTGAAAGTCGATGATGTGGTTCCCGACGAATAGGATCGTAATCCCGACCTCGCGAAGCTGCGCCTCGAAGTTGTCGCGCAGCGCTTCGCGGCCGAAGATGTCGCGGCCGACCTGCACGTCGTCGACGAACAGGTTCACGAGAGCGTCGATGTCGCGACTATCGATCGCGAGCGCGTAACGGTAGACGAGCTGACGGAGCTCGTCCCGAGCGACTAGCCGGTCAATGTCGTTCACACGGGCCCCGTATCCGGGAGACCCCCGCGGGATCAAGCGTTCGGCGTCGGGAGGTCTTCGGGCGCGATGCTGTCGGTGCCGTCGTAGCTCGTCCAGGCCTCGCGGTCGAAGTCGTAGAGCTTGCAGTGCCGAACGGAGTTGAAGTACGTGCCCCAGTGGTAGGGCTTCGTCTGGCTCACGTCGGGCTCGGCTCGGTTCAGAGCCTCCGCTGCGTCCGGCAGATGGTAGAATGGGATCCGCGGATCGACGTGGTGCGGGACGTGCACGAAGATGTTGTGCCAGAAGAAGTTGAGCCAGGCGGGCATCTTGAAGTTGCACGTCGTCTCGACCTGCCCGGCGTACTTCCGCCAGCGACGGCGGCTATGCCACGGCATGTCCGGCGCGATGTGCTGAATGTATACGGCCCAGCCGATGAGAGCGTTCCAAAGGAGCCACGGCACGAGCAGGACTTTGGTCCACATCCAGAGGGCGCCGGCGACAGTGCCGCTCTGTGTCCAGCCAAAGCCGGCCACGGCGGCGCTCATCATGAGAAGGTAGGCGATGACGGCGAGTCGGTCTCGGAGAAATGCGCCCGCCATCTTGTTTGGCGGCGGCATGCGCATGAGACGGTTCCACCAGATCTCGCGCGTGTAGTACGTACCGGCTCCGAGGATCGACCAGTCCACGCGGTGGCGGATCTTTCCCCAGCGAGAGAGCTTCTCGTATTCGGCTGCGGTGACCGGGTGCCAAACGAAGTCGAGCCCCTCGCATCCCGGAAACGCGTGGTGCACGCGGTTGTGGCCATACGCCCAAACCGACAGGGTGTGCAGGCTCGGCAGCATCGCGAGTTGGCCGGCCAGGTAGTTCAGCCGGGGGCTCTTGAACAGCGAGCCGTGCGCCGCATCGTGTCCGATGACGAACAAGCCGGCGATCGAGAGCGCCGAGAGCAGCCAGCCGAAGAGGATCAGAGGTGCGGAGGTGCTCGCGAGGAGGAATCCGACCGACGCGGCGAAAACCGTGAGATCGCGTCCCAGGTACAAGAGGCCCTTCCACGTCGGGTTCTCGTAGCAGGCCTTCGGGATCGCTCGGGCGAGCGCGCGGATCGTGCGACGTCGTTCGTGCGTCGACGCCACGGGCTCTTCCGGAAGCATCGGATGAGCGACGGCGCTCGCAGTTGCGTGATCAATGTGCGGCATGGTGTGGGGCCCACGGGAGCCCGCGCTCCAATAGCCAGGTTTGATAGGTACCACGCGCGGGCCTAGGCCGCCATCGGGTACCGGAGGCGCCTCTCCGTAGTGCCGGATCAGCCGGCTCGACCGAACACGTAGGTCCGGATTTGCTCGATTTCTTCGCGGCTGAGCACTTCCCCGAAGGACGGCATTCCCACCCCGGGCATGCCCTTCTGGACGATCTCCACGAACGCCTTTTTCATGTCCGGCGAAGAGTGGCGCAGATCGACCAGGGCCCCTCCGGAGACCGCGCCGGCGCCATGACACCGGGCACACCACCGGTGATAGAGGTCCTCTTGCTCCGTCAGCTGCTGGCCGCGGCTCCCGAGCAGCGCCTCGACGACGTCGGAGGTGATCGCCTGGTTCGAGAGCGCGAACGTGTAGACGGCGCCGTTCGAGGGAGTGTTGCCGGCCTGGCCCGCCGTGTCTCCGCCGGCCAGTGCGAACGCGCCGCCCCAGCCGACCACGATCGAGACGTACTGGGTGCCGTCGACCGCGTAGGTGACGGGAGCGGCGATGATGCCGTTGCCCGTGTGGAACTCCCAGAGCTGTCGGCCGTCGCTCGCGCGGAACGCGATGAATCGTCCGTCGGCGGTTCCCTGGAACACGAGGTCGCCTGCCGTGGTGAGCGTGCCGCCGTTCCAGGGCATCGCGTAGGGGTGGCGCCACGCTTCTTCCTGCTTCACCGGATCCCACGCCAGGAGGTGGCCGCTCACGATCTCGCGGACGAGGGTTGCGAACACGGCGACGTCGGTCTCGGTGTAAGGGTGCTTCCCGGTGAAGACCTCCTTGGGGTTGATGCGATACGCGCCGAGAATCTCCTGGGCCGGAATGTAGACCAGCCCGGTCTTCGGGTTGAAGGACATCGACTGCCAGTTGTGGCCGCCGAAGAACGTTGGCTTCACGATCGCGATGTTCTCATCGTAGTCGCCGGTGCCGCTCTCCTTCGGTCGGCCGGTCTTCGGGTCGACGCCGTCGGACCAGGTGACCTCGACATACGGTTTCGCCGAGATGAACTCGCCGGTCTTGCGGTCCAGCACCCAGAAGTAGCCGTTCTTGGGCGCTTGCATGATGACCTGACGCTGCTTTCCTTCGATCTCGAGATCGGCCAGGATCATCTGTTGGGTCGCGGTGAAGTCCCAGTTGTCGCCCGGCGTGGTTTGGAAGTGCCACTTCTGCTCACCCGTGTCCGGGTCGAGCGCGAGGATCGACGAGAGGTACAGGTTGTCTCCGCCCCCCGGGCTTCGGTGGGTGCGGCTCCACGGCGAACCATTTCCGGTGCCGACGTACAGCAGGTTCAGATCGGGATCGTACGCCATCGAATCCCACACGGTCCCGCCGCCGCCGATCTTCCACCACTCGCCGCCCGACCACGTCTTGGCCGCCTCCTCCATCGCTTTGGACTCGAAGGCGTCTTCGGGGTTGCCGGGCACGGTGAACGTGCGCCAGACGAGCGTGCCGTCCTTCGCGTCGTACGCCGAAACGTAGCCGCGCACGCCGAACTCGGCGCCGCCGTTGCCGATGATGACCTTGCCCTTCACCACGCGCGGGGCTCCGGTGATCGTGTACGCCTTCGACTGGTCGACGGTCACGATGCTCCAGACCGGCTTTCCCGTCGTCGCGTCGAGCGCGATGAGACGGCCATCGAGAGTTCCGAAGAAGACCTTGCCCGCGTAGACGGCGACGCCGCGGTTCACGACGTCGCAGCACGCCTTGACACCAACCTCTTTCGGGACCTCCGGATCGAAGCGCCAGAGCTCTTTCCCGGTCTTGGCATCGAGCGCGAACACGACGCTCCACGCGCCGGTCGCGTAGAGAACGCCATCCACCACGATCGGAGTCGCTTCGTGGCCGCGTTTCAGCTGCGTGTCGTACCGCCACACGCGAACGAGCTGGCCGATGTTGTCGGCGGTGATCTGATCGAGGGGGCTGAATCGCTGCTCGGCGTACGTGCGGCCGTGTGTGAGCCAGTTCTGCGGCTCGCTGTTGGCCTCGCGGAGTCTCGCGTCGTCGACCGTGGCGACTCCGCCGCCGGCGGCGTGCACCGAGAGCGGTAGGAGAAGGAGGGCGATCGGCAAGAGACGGCGCATCATGGTTCATTCTCCTCGTCTGGTGTGCTCGTACTTCTTTCGCAGTTCGTGCTTCAGGATCTTGCCCGTTGCGTTTCGGGGGACCACGTCGATCACCTCGATCTGCTCCGGGATCTTCTGGATCATCAGACCCTTCTCTTTCAGGAAGGAGGCCATCTCGTCCATGCCGATGGTCTGGCGCGGTGTTTTCAGCGAGATCACGGCGCACGCGCGCTCGCCGGTTTCGGGGTCGGGAAGGCCGACGACCGCAACGTCTTCGATCTTCTCGTGCGTGTAGAGGAGGTCCTCGACCTCCTTGGCGCTGATGTTCTCGCCCTTTCGGATGATGACGTCTTTCAGGCGTCCCGTGATGACGGCGTAGCCGTCGTCGTCGAGGTAGCCGAGGTCTCCGGTGCGGAAGTAGCCGTCCGGATCGAAGGCGGCCTCGTTCAGCGACTCGTCGAGGTAACCCTTGCACAGCTGCGGCGCTTTGACGCGGAACTCCCCCTCCTCGCCGGGGGCCGCGAGGGAACCGTCCGGCTTGACGACGCGGAGATCGACTTCGGGCGGGCACGCACGCCCTTCGGTTTCCGCGAGCTTGTCGTCGGTGTCGTGCACGGAGTTCATCGCGAGAATGGGACACTCGGTCATGCCGTACCCGGAGACGATGCCCGCGCCCATTTCGTTCTTCAGATCGTAGTGGAGCTGCGGAGGCTTCGGCGCGCCGCCGCCCGGGAAGCTGCGCACGTGCGGGAAGAGTGCGGCGTCGCGGCCGGCGCTCCGGCGCGCGCGCTGCTCTGCGAGGTAGGCTTGATGGAAGGCGGTGCCGGCGGTCGCCTGGGTGACGCCGTTCTTCGCGAGCACGTCGATCGTGGTCGACGGGTCGAAGACGGGCACGACGATGAAGGAACATCCCGACATGAGACCCGCGTAGACCCAGACCACGCCGCCGACGTGCGTGAACGGAAAGACCATCGCGACCCGGTCGTCGCTTGCGAGGTCGAGGACGCCGGCCATTCCGCGGGCGGCGGCGCTCAGTGTCCTGTCGGTGTGGCGCGCGCCCTTGGGATCGGCCGTCGTGCCGGAGCTGTAGAACAGCCAACGAACCGGGGCATCGGCGTCGCCGAACTCCGGCGGGGGCGGCGGCAGGGAGGACGGATCGCCGTCGGGTACCGAACCGTCGACCACCATGACTTCGAGTCCGTCGCGCTCCGCGGCGATCTCATTCGCCATCGCGAGGTAGTCGAATCCACGCCACGTCCCGGGCACGGCGAGGAGTGCGCTCTTCGCCTGACGCGTGATGAAGCCGACTTCTTTGTGGCGGTAGATCGGAAGGATCGGATTCTGCACCGCTCCGATTCGCGCGAGCCCCGCAACGAGCACCAGAGAGTCCCAGCTCGTCGGCAGCATCCACGAGACCATCGATTCCGGTCCGATACCCTTCGCCCGCAACCCGGCGGCGCAGCGTAGGGCCGCGTCGCGATACTCCCGGAACGTAGTACGGCTGTCGCGTTCGTCCACGGTGAAGAGCGCATCGGGTGTCGCCGCGGCGCGCTTTTCGATCAGCGGCCAGAGGCCGCCAGCGTGGAGAAAGTTCTGTCCTGGGCTGTTCGGCGGCATGGGCCGGGGTTTATCCGAACGGCGACGGGGCTTCCATCGCTCGGAGAGCGTGACGGCGGGCTAGAGCCATTGTGCCGGCGAGGTGCCGAGCGGAGTGGGCGGGCGGTCCCAGTGCGCGGGTGTTCGTTCCATCTCCACGACGGGGGCCACGTGCTCCAGGGTGCCCCACGCCGTCTCGGAGTGACCGACGAACCGTTCGGGCCGATCGAACCCCTGGGCCTGGGCTCGGTCGTGCACCGCTCCGAGACGCGTGAGCCACATCCCGGTCTGGCAGAGGGAAGCGCGAACGTGCCAGCTGCCGCCTTCCTCGGCGCGCCGCGCCAGAGCCGTCAGTGCGCCGAACGCGGCCAGATAGCCCGTCGTGAAGTCGGTTGCGGCGGCCGGAAGGATCGCGGGGCGGCCGTCGCGCGACTCATGGTCGGCGATGCCGACGACCGACTGTGCGAGCTGCTCCCATCCGGGCCGTTCGCGGAAAGGCCCGGGTTCGCCGTAGCAGCTGATCGAGACGTAGATGAGACCGGGATGTGCCGCCGCGAGTTCCTGCGGAGAAAGGCCACGGCGCGCGAGGGCCATCGGGCGATAGCTCTGGCAGAACACGTCCGCGCGCGAGAGAAGTCGATCGAGCTGCCTCCGGTCCTCGGTTTCGTCGAGGTCGAGAAACGCGTTCCGTTTGCCGTGCCCCGTGTCGATCACGAACGGCTCGATGCTCGGAATACGCTCGGCGCCCACGCGCAGCACGTCGGCGCCGAACGATGCAAGCGTGCGTCCGCACGTCGGGCCGGCGAGGACGCGTGTGAGATCGAGCACGCGAACGTCGTGTAACGGGCGACCGCCGGACGGGAGGGGGGCCGGGGCGGCATCCCCGATGCGCTCCACCTCGACGACGGGCAGCGGCGCGAGGGCCTGCCCGTGGGGATGCACGGCCCACTCGTCCGTGGTTCGCACGACCGCGCCGCACAATCCGCGCGCGGCGATCTCGTCTTCGAGTCGCACGGCTTCGTGGGTGCGCACGGCGCTGGCGATCTCGTCCGGATCGAGAGTGCACCCGAGGAGATCGAGGATGCCGCGCGCGAGTCCGGGGAAACCTCCGTGCAAGTGGATCCAGCGATCGTCGCGCGTTTGGTAGAGGCCGATCGTCGGATTGTGGTGCCGTGTGAGGTCCACCCCGCTCGATGCCTTCTGGAGGGCGAAGCTCACGAGGCTCATCGCGGCGCCGGTCACATCGACGGTCACCGACTGCGGGAGGCCGCCCCGAAGCTCATGCACGCGGGCGGCCGCCGCGCCGACGAGTCCGAGTGCTGCCGCCGCGGCTTCCCCGGCGGGGTAGTTCGTCGGCAGGACGGGATCGGCGCCATGGATCTCGATGTGTGCGCCGGCGGGTCTCTCGAGCCGCGCCTCGCGGAGAAAGTGATCGAGATGCAACGTACCCTCCATGGCCCGCGGTCGCGTCAGCCGCCGCGGATCTCTTTCGCGCGATCGCGAAGAACGAACTTCGTGACCTTGCCCGATGCGTTCACGGGCAACTCCGGCACGACCTCGACGAACCGGGGTACCTTGTAGTTCGCCATGTTCGCGCGACACCACGCGATCACGCCGTCGCTGTCGATCTCCTTGCCGGGTGCCGGCACGACGAATGCCATGCCGACCTCGCCCATTCGTTCGTCCGGCACGCCGATCACCGCGACCTGAGCGAAGTCGCCGCTGCCGAACATCAGATTCTCGATCTCGGCCGGGTAGCAGTTGAAGCCACCCATGATGAACATGTCCTTGATCCGGTCGGTGATGCGCAGGTAGCCGCGTTCGTCCATGATCGCGATGTCGCCCGTGTGGAGCCACCCGTCGGTGTCGATGGCCTTCGCGGTCTCGTCGGGGTCGTCGAGGTATCCCTTCATGACGTTGTAGCCACGCACCACGACTTCGCCGGGCTCGCCACGCGGGACCTCATCGCCGGCTTCGTTCACGCACCGGACCTCGACATCGTCGATCGCGCGTCCCGAAGTCGTGGCGATCGTCTCGGCGTCGTCGTTCTCTCGACACATCGAAACGGTGCCACAGGATTCGGTGAGCCCGTAACCGGTGATGACCGTGTCGAACCCGAGCTCGTTCTTCATTCGGTGGATCAACTCGACCGGGATCGCGGCGGCTCCCGTCACGGCAAGCCGGAGATTCGAGAGGTCGTGCTTGCCCAGATCGGGATGCGCCAGGATCGATTGGTAGAGCGTGGGCGGACCGGGGAGCATCGAGATTCTGTCCGTCCCGATCCGCTCGAGCACCTGGGGGACGTCGAAGACGAGATGGGGGAGGGCGGTCGCGCCGCGCAGGATGCAGGACAGCCACCCCGCCTTGTAGCCGAACGCGTGAAAGAAGGGGTTCACGATCAGGTATCGATCGCCCTTCGTGAGTCCGACGATGCCCGACCAGGCGAGGAACACCTTGGTGTTCTGCCCGTGCGTCGTCATGACACCTTTGGGGTTTCCGGTCGTACCGGAGGTGAACATGATGTCCGACAGGTCGTCGGGGGAAACCGCGGCGGCGCGCTCGCGTGCGGTGGCCTCTGGAGTCGCCTCTCCCCGCGCGAGGAACTCGCTCCACGTGGTGGCTCCCTTCGAGGTTCCGCGCAGAGCAATGATGCCGTCGAGCGCAGGTGTGTCTTCCTGCTGGATCTCCGCGACGTAGTCGACGCCGAGGAAGTCGGTCACCGTGCAGAGAAGCTTCGCGCCGCTCTTGTTCAGGATGTACGCCGCTTCTCCCTTCTTGAGGCGCGTGTTGAGCGGTACGAGAGTGGCTCCGGCGGACTGAAGCCCGATCGCGGCGATGATCCACTCGTGGACGTTGGGCGCCCAGATGGCGACGCGGTCGCCCGGCGCGACACCGCTGGCGATGAAGGCGCGCGCGGCCCGAACGCCGCTGTCGGCGAGATCGGTGAAGCTGAGCCGGACGTCGCCTTCTTCCACGGCGAGCGCGCTGCCGAACTGCTCGGCGGCGTGGAGAACTGCCCCAGGGATGGTGCTCTGCATGGCCCGGGTTTATCCGAACGGCGGTCGAGGTTCCACGCGGTGTTTCGGGCGCTCCTGCCGTATGTTCTACCCAGTACTATGGACCTCGACTTCACGGCGGAGCAAAACCTGTTGCGGGAGACCCTGCGGGGCCTGTGTGAGACGCATTCCTCCTGCGAGGTGGTCCGCGCCTTGGAGGACGATGCCGACGGTTGTGCCACGGAGCTCTGGAAGCAGATGGGCGCACTCGGTCTGATCGGGCTTCGGCTGCCCGAGGAGCACGGGGGCGCGGCCCAGGGGATGCTCGAGGCTGTGATCCTGTACGAAGAGCTCGGTCGCGCTTTGGCTCCTACGCCGCACTTCGCAAGCGCCGGGATGAGCGCGGGTGTGCTCGCGCGAGTCGCTAGTGACGCCCAGAAGGCCGAATGGCTTCCGAAGATCGCCTCGGGCGAAGCGGTGATCGTACCGGCGTGGCTCGAGCCTCGGGGCGGCTTCGATCCGGCGGGCGTTCAACTCGAGGCGACGCCGGCCGATGGAGGTTTCCTCCTTTCGGGCACGAAGCGACACGTTCCGTTTGCGAAGATCGCCGACCGGTTGCTCGTGCTGGCCCGAACCGGCACCGGAGAGACGGATGTCGATCTCTTTCTCGTCGATCCGCACGCCTTCGGCGTCACGCGTCGACAAGAGAAGACCATGGGATCCGACGCGCGATTCGAGGTTGGCTTCGACGACGTCCGCGTCTCGACCGGCGATCGTGTGGGCGCCGCAGCCACGGGTTGGACGACGTGGACCGAGGCCCTCTACGAAGGCGCGATCTTCCTCGCGGCGCAGGCGATGGGCGGCGCGGACCGGGCGCTCGAGATGACGGTGGCGTACGCGAAAGAGCGCCACCAGTTCGGCAAGCCGCTTGGTGCGTTCCAATCGCTCGCTCACTACATGGCCGACGCGCGTACGGCGATCGACGGCGGGCGGACCCTCGTGTACGAGGCGGCCTGGGCATGCGACGCGGGGCGCAGCATCAAGCGGTTGGCTCCGATGGCGAAGCTGTTTGCATGCAACACGTTCTGCGAGACGACGAAGACCGCGCAGCAGATTCACGGCGGGATGGGGTTCTCGGTCGAGTACGACATCCAGCTCTACTTCCGGCGTGCGAAGCAACTCCAGATCTCTTGGTGGGACTCGCACTACTGCGAGGAGTTGGTTGCCGCCGACGTTCTCGATGGCGGCGGTCCGCCGGACCTGCGCACGGCACCGGCCTGAAGCCCGTGGCGAGCGGGGCGAACGAACCGAGCGGGGCGCTC
>JAULKQ010007915.1:0-13594 GCA_032356285.1 Smithsoniella earleae | reverse complement strand
TCTATCCGACAATTACCACCCTTCGAGAGTGAACCATGGGGAGCAGCGGAAGGATACAGCTTTATTCGAGCAGAAATCTTTCAGAGTCAAAGATACAAGTATAATGTTTCATTCTTAGTACAAAAAGCCCGCCGCGTTCACTATTCACACGGTAAAAATCGGCGTATCCGATAATTGTTTGAGTACGGTACAGTTGCGTACCACATTTGTGGAGTACAAGCGCAGATCGGAATAGATTATCTGGGAGTTGCATGCGTACCTCAGATTACAATCATATACGTATATTCATGCTTTAAATATTGTCTTTCTCCTTCGCCTTTAGTACGGTAAGGTTCAACAACATGTCATTATGCGCCAGGTTAAGTGTTGTGACCGGGGTTTCTTTTGAGACAAGTTTCGCAACGAATATTTGTGGCACTGAGGACAATTGTCAGCGGGTTAAGGATCTCCACCTGAGCACGCTTTTTTCGCTTGGCAACGCGATCCAGCTTTCGATGACACTCTATGCAATCGGGTCTGAATGTAGGTGTGCCACTTCTTGTGCTGCCGGACTTATGGAAGCCATCAGGAAACCCTCTAACTCTCTTACATTTAGAGCAAACTCTTGTCTCCTCTGCAAGAGAAACTGTTTGTGAGCGAGTTCATGTGTTGCTGGTCCGGCAAATTCCGTGATAGCGCGAGTTTAATTCAAACGGCGTGTGCTGTAAGCACTCTGGACAGCAGTAAGTGCAAACACACTGCCAGACATTTGTCTTGATATCTGATGCGATTTCTTTACCCTCTCTGAGAATGTTCAAATTAATTAATGTGCTGTTCCATATCTTACCTTCAAATTGAAGCGAGTGTGAAGCAAGCTGTTGGTTATCTGTCGAAATACTTCGTTTTTTCCGGTTCCATTGCTGTGCATGGTTCACTGAGCTCGGTTGATGTGCCAAATCGGATGGTTCGACAAATAATGGAAGTCTTGGAGCCCCTATGTTTTGGATGTTGCAAGGAATCCGCGCCACCGGTTGGAATAACGGTAAGGCTACTTGACCTATACCTGCGGATGGTACTGCGCATGGGTTTCCACACTGTTGCTGGTACAAGCCTGATTCTGAAGTCAATCTGTGTCTGTGGTGTATGAAATGGGATGGGAATTTCCCACCCTCATTCTCGGGTTTAATCGCCAGCTGTCCGGATGACTTGTACGTTGATAGCGATTTATCAACATAAGCTTGAGCCTGCAAAAAATCTGGTAATTGAAGCTTTAACTTGACCATATTTTGCTCTCGCGTTGTTATTTATTAACGTTTCCTCTCTGTGAAGGGCAGAAATGGAAACGTGATAGAATCACTCCTGCTCAACTATCTATCGTCTTTTCATGTTCCGAAGCGCAATTGCGACAATTAATGGCTCAAAATACGTCATTGGAGTCCATATATGCCATGGAGTAGGCAGACAGGCTATAATGCGACGAACGGGAGCATTCAAATGGAGTACAAACAGTGTAGACATAAAACAATTCATGACCAGCAAAAGTCTGTAACTTGGAGCAACCACCTTTATCATTATTGAATGCTACCTTCATGCAAGGTTGAAAATTTATCTATGGATATGGTAGGTGTTAAGGCTGTGTCGCGAAAAGCAAATCTGCCTCGCCATCTCGGTGCAAGTACGAACGTGGATACACGCACAGAGAGGAAGTGACTGTATATGTACTCATCGAGAAAAATCTATTCTACGCAATATGCAGCACACATGGATGGAGGTAAGCCGTGCATGGGAAAAAAGCAGCGAAGGTGAATATCCTACAGAAAATTGTGCCCAAAAAAAGGCTATAGGGCCTGCAGTTCAATAATTTGTCAAATATCACGTTGGTTGAATTCTAACCCACTATTTTACTTCAACTACAGAAGGGGGAAGGTAGCGACTTCGTGCGTGTCAAGTCCATCATGGCGAAATTGACCACCGCAGTGCACTGGTGTCGTGAAGATCATACAAACTTTACAACTTGAACCGAATCTCTATCATTGCCAATCTGGTCTCCGTACATGGCTAGTTTTTAACTGTTTGAATGGTGGCTTCCCACATGTACCGTCCATGTGCCTCGCCTGTTGAACCTTAGTGTTGCTGGTACACTGCCTACCCAAATCCAGCTTTTCGTATTTTTAATAGTACTACGCAGTGGTACCAAGCGTTTTGGCTACCTTTCGTTTCTCGACTTGAGATGTCTTGACACATCGCATTGTTTCGAAACTGACGGGTACCATTTCAAAGCCATCCTGACTACGAGCTGAAACAACACCCAATTCTGTCTTAGCTGTTGTAAGATAATACTCTCGCATAGTTCCAAGCGACAGGACCTCGGCCTTGATGATGTCCCCGGGACGGTAGCAATGCTCCATTATTACCTACAGGCAAAACCGTTTCAAATACTCCCCACAGCGTCGTATTACACATGATAGACAGGCCACACCTTGTCTATTTCAGTTGCCCTTACATCTTGCACTCTAACCACGCCTTTGAACGCAGTGTCTAGCACTTGGGATCCCACTTTGATTATATCCACGTTGCACGCTCGTTTGGTTATGCGTGATACACAGCACACAACTAAATCTCCCACATTTGGAACAACAGGCTTCATTTGAGTTGTATGAACTTCGACTCTGTCCTGCTTCTGCAATCGCGCAGGATTACTGAGACAATGCCGGACTGATCAATGTGCTTCTCAACTCACAAGGGAAAACGCCGGTCAAACGTTCAAAGGATCCAGATTACAGTTTGGTGGAGCTATTATGAGCATACTCCTATTTGTCCTGTACTTCTGTGGACAACGCCACAGAGGCTGGCAACTACATCATCGCCGTCAATATAGGTCCCGAGTCCACTTTCCGTGTTTGCCTACAAGAAACTAAAATTTTCCTCAACATAATTGGATGCTGCATTCGACGATTGCACAACTGCGAAAGCTCACCACAGCTGCAACCACATCTCCCGGGCAAGCCAATTCCACATCAGGCATTGTACCAAGAAAGTTACACGGTCTACGTCCAAATGTCGCGGCAGCAGCCGAGTGGGTGACCCATAATCTACCTCATCTCAACACAAGTGTAGAAAAACGCTGTATGAAAGTTAGCGCCTCGACGTTCACGGCAACAGAATGCCATGCAGTGAAATTCGAAACCCGCATGTTAACATACCAAATCAATGTGTCACCGGAAAGGAAGTAATAAAACATCAAAAACAAAAGTCCGGTTCTACTTCCATCGCCCACGTGAACTTGGCGAGAAGAGTCTTGTTGAAAATCTTCTCTATCGGCACATCTTTCCGCTTGCACCAAGCTACTGTTATACGCGGATCCAGATAGTTGATTTTTGATGTGCCAAGAGCCACAGTTTTCAGCTCTTCCTTGCTATTCTTGGTCACCGTGAGCTTATCCAAGGTCGCTCGAGCACGATCCACCTGGTTCTGGACCCTGCAAAGCAGGCGGCCCACGTAACTGTAACTTACATACAGAATGAAATGCAGCAGTGACCCCTGAAGGAAGTCTCAGGTCGAAACTGCGAGGAGAAAGGGGTACAGGTGCAGCCACTTACATCTCAACAGCTTTCTTCTTGCCGTCTTGGGTGGGTTTCCCTGCCTTGACGAGCTGCAAGTCTTTCTCCAAGCTCTTAAGATTCTCAGTCGCACGTTGGATCCTGTCGTGCATGTTTTGCATGCTCTTCTCGTGTGTCTTCGGGACAGCACGCTGATGGTTACACAAGATAGCAACCTGTAAACCACGAGTCTTGAAAGGAGCGCAGAACGAAGAGCAACAATGCCAGACTGCAATTCGCGCGACCAGGAATATCAAAAGCCGACTGAGCAGCAGCGAACCTCCTTGTTGGCACGGTCATAGTCTGCCTTGTGCTCAACCACAATCTGAGAGTCAGTGTCCTCATACAGAAGACGGTTCAACGTCACAGAGGCATTGTAAGTACGAAACACCTTCACAGATAGCCCCTCCATGTAATCCTTCATCATATCATTCAAATCCTGGACAGGAGCCAGGCATAGTCAGCAAAAAATGACCAAATGCGAGCTACGCAGAGAGGCAAAACTAATACATGACACAAAGAAAAAACAGAAACAGCGTCGCTGGCTCGATATGTGCGTACTTGTGCACACATCGTGTCAAAGAGCTGCTCATCACCGCCCTTCCGCTTCCCCTCCTGATCCACAGCCTTGAAGTCCTTCATGTTCTTCCACACCTCAGGCTCAACATCAACGACATTCTCGTACCGGATAGAGTCCTTACCGAGGAAGTCAAATTTTATTTGATTGTTGCTGAGCATTTCAACATTATCTACCTGCATACTACCACGTGTGACACTCCTAACGGCCGCCAAAGCAACCGCACAAGCCCCAAAGTGGGCTGCCACATACCTTGAGAGTGCAGCAGCCCACAGTGTCAGCTTCATCATCGTCCTTATCGTGGCCCGCACGAAGCGCCAGCACATCGATGAAGTACAATGCAGTTGACTTCTGCCTTTCAAACATGTTCTTACTTTTCCACAAGCGCCTGCAAACCACCAAAGCCTGAAACTATGATTCTTTGGAGCCCCAAAACCTGCCACTTCTCAGCAGCTGCTGGCAGCACCTGTAGTCTTTACGGATACGCTCAATGTGGTCTTTGAGCTTGCGTGCCTTCTCATACTTCTCCAAATCAGCTTCGGTCTTGAACGTCGAGTTGGCGCCCAGCCAAACGTACTTGTAGCCCTTGGAATCAATCGGATCCTTCCAGTATGCTAGCCACGTCACTGTGTTATCGTGCCTTACCTCCTTCCACCTGTGGGCATGCCAGGTAAAGGAAATCATTCTTGGAGTACTGTAATAACTATTTTGACATTCTGCATCCCAAGAGAGCTTCAAATATGGAATTAAAACATGGAATTGACTGCCACCTGCTGGTACCTATCGCTCTGGATCTGTTTCTGGTATGCATTCTTTACTATCTCCACATGATGTGGTTCGAAAAATCACACCATTCCAGCGCTTGCTATATCTGAGTTCAGCCCGGCAATGCCTGGTCAAGATCATCTGATTCTGCCACCATGTGCAACCTTGAAACCAACGACGACGCGTGCCCAGCACATTCCTTCACAGTCTATCGATTTCGCGCTGTCACTCCTTAAACTTTAGCCAAAACTTCAAGACAGAATGATCAGCCTCGACGCGACGGTGGGAACTCCAGCAAGACCATGATGAATGGAAATATGAAGTCCCGGACAAACAACAATCCCGACGATACAAACTAGTATAGAAACCCATGTGTACCGTCGTAATTAGATCATTTCTGCCGCACAATATTAACTCTTTCTGACGAAGGACGAAGAAAATTCGACAGAAAATCAAAGGAAACATCATCTGCTCCATCCTGACCCAAGGCGAACCTTCGTAAAAGATGCGTTAACCGCAGCTTACCATACGTAACTAGTATACAAGAAACTGCAAGCTCATATATTCAGAGACTATAGCGATCTATTCAGAGCAAGCTCATTTCAACAATAGCGATCTCAAAATGGGCCGTTTCCGGGCGTGTTTGATAAATGGGTCGCACTGCTGCCCTTTGTATGGATGTTCTGGAATAGGAGAACCTTTGCCGATGTTGATAGTGATATCTCGGGGATATATCCTGCACTTGAGTTTGCCCATCTTCGGGTGTTCGCCACGCCCACGGAATAGTCCTGGAGGTTCGACGCGGAAGTTTCCGACTGGTTCCAAGTTACCGTCGACCTTTGCGAATCTATACTTTGCCTCTGCAGCTTCTTTTTCCTCCTTGATCTTCTGCTTCTCCTGCACCAGTGATATTACCCCTTTACTTCCCGCAGACTCCGCGTGATTGGCAACATGTGACAAGTTGAGGTGGAGAGAAGGTACTGGCATGGTCCATCGATCAAGAAGTCTTGCATTTTACGTGTGCAGGTGCTGCTTTAAATAGAATAGTTAATAGAACTAATTTCGCAGGGTGTACAGGAAGGAGCAGAGGCCAAGAACTCGTTATCGCTAGCGGGAAAACACGCAGAGCGAAACATCGCTGAATGGGCAGTTTAGGACTTCGAATTGGACACTTGTGGCCTCTGTGGAATGGGATCTGCCGCTGTTGGGGAATATCCCACATCTAGAATTCGAGTACCAAGAAGCGCTTTCGAGCATTCAAGCTTCTCCGCCTTTCACGAAGCGTGGCCTCAAATTCTATGATGATTACGATCAACGAGCCTATGATACGATATCGGTCATTGCAAAGATCTTGTGGCCTGAGAGCCGGGCTGTGGCTTGTATACAATTAAGTAAATTGTGAATGGTAAATTGTCATAATGTTCAACAGGCACACAAGAAGATTATAATTATACTTCAAACAATGACCCATATACATTCAACGCTGGATTTGTTGAAGGCTGATCATATTACTCGACCCCTTCAGAACTCAAGAACTTTTGAGTGGTTTCAGTTTCACTCCTTGCATTACTAAATGCATGCAATTTATTTAATTTGTGGAAGATGTCAGGGACTCTAACCTGTTGACGGGTGAAATCGAGCTTTGCCAAATCGTTGTTAACTGTTTGTTGCTGGTAAAACGCCACTAGTCTAGGTTATCCATATAGTGCAGGGTGCTCTGAGAAAAACAATACGTGCTCATGAGCCACCTAAAGGAAATGAATTCCTATCATTGCTTGATTTTGTGTAATTAAGTTCTTACTTAAGGAACCAACCTCCCTAACTATCATGTGATCACAGCTTTCTCAGTAACATGACAAAACTGTCTTGCGAACGAAAATACCAGCAGCCCCTAAATTGTTGATAATTTTATTTCATTGAAAGTGGTTTGTAAGCTATTTACTTGCAAAACCCTGAATGTAGTGAGGGTTGGCCAGCTGATTGTTGCTCATATGCCCAGAAGACATCAAGCAAACGGATGCTGTGCGATGAATAAAATGACTTCACTATGGCAGGGAAATCATTGCTATTGTGCATTTATTCAAAGCGCTTATGTAGCTGAGGCACAGCTGCTTGCCATGTTCAGTTTTTAATACAAACGCAACTTTATCACACACCAGCCACCAGATTCAAGTCGCACCTCTTTCGAAAGATTCTTTTTGGCTTCTCTCTCGGCCTGGAGATGATCATATATGTCGCGAAAGTCGCACTTATCGAGCGACTTAATCCTGTGGCCTTTACCGAGAATTTCTTTAAATTCTGCCCAGAAATTGTTCAGAAATGTTTCTTTCTTTTTAGTGATGTAATCTGTTTCAAGCATCGCTGCATACATGGTTGCGACCTCTTCTTGTTCGGGAGTAAGGTCAACCGGTACTCCATCGTACTTCAATTTCACGCCGTGGGGCTTGTACTCTGGCGGAAACAGGACACCCCCGTGCTCAAGAGTTCTCCATTTGATGCTCTTGTCGCCTTTCTTTTTCTCGGGTTTAGGTTTCGCCGTTGAATTGCGCTGTGCCCTAGGCTCCTTCTGTTGCACCTTTGGTCTCTTCATTTTTCCGTTCGAATTTGCTGGTGGGGGCTCTGCAACCATAAGTTTACCGCATTTGATACGATTTGATTATAATTTCCGGGCTGAGCTTTTGTATATCCACATTATTCCTACATAAGCAAAATACACCGTGAGTGGAGAGCGCACTCGACGCCCTTTTCCTTTTTCCTCCTGAGTCAGGCTGGGGCCCAGATGACTCGCCAACTTCATCTTTGTAATTGGAATCTTCATCATCACCTGAAGAATCGTCGGGTTCGTCGTCTTCGTCATCGCTTGAGACGAGCTCTCTTGCAGGAGAACGTTGTGCCACTCGTTGTGCAATTCTCCGCATTCTAGGACCTAGCGGGATATCATCAGAGTCTGAGTCAATGTCACTGGCGGAACCGTTCAGTGGAGCTTCTGCAACAACGCCGTTTGCCGGCATCGGAACAGTACAGAGCAGCCTGGGAGGTTGCCGAAATAGAAGCTCAAGTAATTTGAAAGCCGTCAAGTAGACAATTTATCACACAAGTTGATTTTATTTGATATTCTATTGGAGCTTGGATGCTTCCTCGATGAAGCTAACAAGCTCAACAGCTGGCTACCAGAAGCGTGCTCGCACAATTACCAATCCCACCGCCCTTTCGATTCAAAATTTTACAGACACTTCTGCGATATCTTTCAGTTGACATCATTGTCCCACACGATGAGACGTGCGCACTCAGCAATTTGAGGGTTAGCGCGGCTGCTGCTTGATGCTGCTTCAATCGATATCTCGCCCGTCCCGAAACCGCCCTGTACGCGTGACACCACGTGTGGAGATGTAGCTCAAATGAAGCACGTTAGAAGATTCCAACGCATAAACATAATTTTTTTCTGTGCAGCGTAAGTAAATGACGAACTATTGATAACTCGCATGAGCAGCTGTATTCGCACCGACGTTGATTGAACAGAACTCTCCCAAACTGCTTGCAGCAGTGTGCTCAACCACAGTCAAATTGCAAAACACATTATTCGAGAGAAACCTAAGTTTTGGGAGGAAAGTGCCAAAGTCATTACAGTGACAGGGAAGGAATCATGAGTGGATTTGAATGCAACCATGAGTGCAATTAGCAAGATAATGCTTGTTCTAAGCTCCTTTCCCAGGCGTCGCTGTGACGGATAAGATTGCGTACGACACTCGTGTGCGTCTTCATGAGCAGATGCGTTAACAGTTAATTATGGGTAGTGCCAGTATTGCTTGGCAATCACCAGCTTTCTAAAGCAACGAAAGAAAAATCTTCTTTGGTGTTGGTCTATACGTGTTTGCCTGATGATGAATAAATGTTGTCCCAGTGCTCAAACAAGACTCTGTGGTCGTCTTCGACACGGCACAACTTCTCGCGGAGAAACCGACAATTCAAGAGGATGACCTTCATTTCAAATCTTTTCGGGTGACCTAGATCAGCTGTAGTTTCGAAACAAGGCCAGATTTAGGAGTGCGTTGTAACGGGTAACTCAGCGGCAGTGTTTCCAACTGCTGACTCGCAGCGTAATCCTTGATGCCTGATTGAGCTATCATCGAGCTTGTTCCTGAGGCTTAGCGAAAAAGCACTTGACAAGAGAAACCAGCTAGAGTCATAGATAATGTGACAGTTGAACTCTAGTATGGTCGTGATTACATGGGTAACTGCTGGGCGCCACTTGCTCACTGTCACGCTCATGTTGCACCCGAGGCTTTCAGGTGGACTTCCGTACGCTATACGACACATCCATTGCGTGTTCACTTGTACGGCCAACCAGCATGAATGTGCAAGGTTAATGAATGTGCATATACTGCACTGCTACACAGTTAATCGCATACAGAATATCTCGTACTAAGACAACCTTGCTTACCCCATATATGTGTTCAGAAGTACTAGCGTAACTGACAAATACTGTGACCAAAGAGCCGCGTGAGGGCGCACAAAGAAAGTTGCGCAATGTAACTCCACATGGTGTCGGTGCTCTCAGAGCTGGTTACACAGCAACTAGCACCATATGCATCGCTATTCATCTTTAAATGTTGTCAGCAACTCAACCCCCATGCTCATGCAATGAAAGTCCAGCGCAAACGCTGAAATTCGCAAGCTTTTCATCTGGTACAGAGTTGAGTAACAAAACAAACTCCACTCATCAAATCAATGGGTTGCATGCCATTCAAAGCATTTTCCAAATCAACTCAAGGCACCACCACCAACAATAGCACCGTACATCAAAAACTTCAGTTCCATCAATACCCTCGTGTACAAGTCAAACAGACCGACAAGTATAAAGTTCAGAACAGGACACACAGTTGACTCTCACGACAGCACTGCAGCATTGTCGAACCAGGACTAATTTTCAACACAGCAGAGCGGCTAGTAAACAGGAATTTTGGAATATACACCAGGCACACCGAAGCTGCATATTCTCCCAATAATTTACAGACCACCAATCTCACCGCTTCACTCCTCCGTCTCAACTCTTATCAGTGTGATCATCTGGAATCATAGGCCAACCATCGTCACTTTCATCATTTTCACCCGAATCCAGATCACGGTGGTTTTGGTCCCAGTATTTCTTCAAATCCCCCACAAGTACTCCAACCTGGAAACAAGCTCATCAGGATTAAGAAGCAGCAGCCTGGTTACAAGGGACAACAATATTACAAGGTCACAATCACAACATCCTGAGGCCATTTCACCTTGTAGCACAGCAACGTTGGACAATAAGAGAATGAAAAAACCAGATACAAAGCCATTTCTTAATCACCCAGGAACCATTACTGGTCAAGCACAAAGTCTTTACTACATCATCTGGTGTGACACAAAAACAGCAGTAACAGCCAGTAGCTGTGCACACTCGAGGAAGATGAAGATCCTGAAATCCAAGTGGCCTTTCTTCAAGTAACATATGGCTTGTCGTCCCAGTAGACACCGCCCCTAACCAGCTCAGAAATCCGCACTGACTTCAAAAGCTGAACACTAGAGCCAAAAGCATGGTACCCAGAAACACACAACTCAACACAGCTGTTAACCCTCTTAAAGCGCCCTCCCACTCTCCCCTCCCTTTGAAGCCACAAGATCACAGGGCATACGGAAAAATAGTGATCTCGACACTTGGTTGGACAAATTGAAGTTTCTGTGTGGCATGCAGCAAACCCTACACAAAATTCAACTGTAGAACCGACTTAACTATAACTGCAAACGATACCCTATCACTTACATACTGGTGTATATTCCAAACTTCCTGTTTACTAGCCGCTCTGCTGTGTTGAAAAGGAGTCCTGATTTGACATTGCTGCAGTGCTGTCGTGAGAGTCAACTGTGTGTCCTGTTCTGAACTTTATACTTGTCTGTCTGCCTGACTTGTACACGCTACATCACCTCTCCTACACCCTATACACTTATTGCATACAGGAATAAAAATGCTGCAGGTTGTCGCGTGTGCCATATTGATATCCAAGTGTAACAAAGGGGTGTGCCATAATGGCGTGCCCCTGACAATGGCACTCAGAGATCAAGATACTACAACATGTCCACGAATATGGAAGAGTCCATGGCTAGAGGCTCATTTAGCCTAGTGACCCTGACCCAGGTGGTGGGTCTACACTTTACCCATCTTGCTCTTTGTACTAAAAACTGCTATCAGCCCCTCCAGAGCCCTGATTTAGGTTTCTAAGCAAAGCAAACATTGACGCCTATATCCCAACGTCCCTTGTCGAAGTGTGGGCATTACAAGTGGTGAGGTTGCATGTAACAGTGGTACTTTGCAGCAAAACTGGTGATAGAACAGCAGCAGGTACAAATATAGATAATCCCAGGTTATAGAGAGCTGTCAGAGTAGACCCCTACCATCCCAGGTAACTCATACTGCAGACTGGTAACTACCCTCACTACTGTGGATGCCATGCTAAACTCAGCCTGAGGTGCCAGCGAAAGACCATCTTGTTGCCCCCTAACGCAGTTGAAAGCGTGACCGAGGAGTAAGTAAAAAAATTGAGGGTAATGTGCACAGGTTTGCATGACAGTGTTGCACCCCAGACGCACTGTTCATCCAGCGTCAACAATGTGGAGCACTCTGTGACATGACCAGTGCTGCAGCGACGATGTGGTGAAGTTGCATTCTCAAAGCGGATCTGTGCCTGGCTGTGTGCTTTGGGAAGCCATATTGCAGGCTCGCAGCACTCTGGGCAAGCACATGGGTACATCTAAGTGGTGCACAGATCGCAAGGTGACTGGTGCACCTGTGGTGCATCATTAATTCTTAGTTGAAATCTGCCCAAACTGCAGGAGCAGGATGCAGTGCCAGCAACAATTGGGACACATGCTATCAACATTAAGACATTATTCCGTTCTTAGTGGAGACAATTGGCTGATTTGGCACTCCAGTGATGGAGGGTCTCATCGAGCTTTCCAAAGTCGCAGCATTCAGTGACCGATTCACGATGGGGTGCCTGCTAAGCTATTGTGGCCCAACAGGCATGGGCTCAATTTGCCTAGCTTAACTAGTCTAGAAACAAGGTGAATGCCACAATGGCGTTATGCCTGCTTCAGCATGATCATTTATTCAATTCGACTTTTCTTCCAGGTTTGTACTGTCAGGGAATCGGCACATCCAGTGTTACGACCTTTCATATTCTCCGCATATTCATGCCCACTTCCC
Source organism: Smithsoniella earleae (assembly GCA_032356285.1). Lineage (NCBI taxonomy): Eukaryota > Viridiplantae > Chlorophyta > Ulvophyceae > Smithsoniella > Smithsoniella earleae. The sequence goes on along the minus strand of JAULKQ010007915.1, from coordinate 1,443 downwards.
TATGAATACAACTCTGTATGCACACAACGGGTGTGAAGCACAGCAACAACACCAGAGCAGCCTGGAACCTAACAGGGCTGTGAAAACGCAATTGGAAGGCCCCAAAAGCTTCACGGGACATGTATAAAACGGCAGCGCATCACAAGAAATTCCGTGCCGAGCAGGAAGTTTGGAATGCTGAAGAAATCACAAGTCAACCGAAGCTCAGAAAGACGTGTTTCACTTCTGCATTGATTTCTACGAGTACCCATAACGCACTAGCTGACGAAATTATTGAGAACAAATGATGAGAGTAGAGGCTATTTTTAATATGTAAAAAGGGCTGCAAGGACCCTTCATCCTACAGACAGACTGTCAGGAGAATACTGTATGCATACAGACCTTGACACACTTCAATCATCGGTACTTGTCTAAGGTGGATCCATAGCTCTGTATCAATAATATTCACACCAAAACACTTGCTGTATCATCTACAGTCTACACTTGATAGTTTGGTCTACGATAATTCAGCCATTTTCAAGTCAACTGGAGGTACAAGATGGGGACTGTGAACTTGTTGCAAAGTGTGAAGTCCTCACTCATAACCGAGTACTCCACCACTATTTATCATAATGAAGCTCACTTGTTCTGGTCTGGACATCATTTACTTGGTTTTGTGAGCAACAGGCAATCAGAACGAGCAGTGGGAAGAGACAGCAGAGTTCACCTACGTACTCTCTGACATGGTGTGGCTCAGTATCATGGCTCCAAAGGTCACAACTTGTGCCATGTTCAGCCATGAGGGCAAAGCACTGCCCATGGCTTAACAGATACGCATTACAGCACCATATCTCCAGCAAATCAGGATTGTGATATAAATCAGGTTGATTTGGCCGAGTATACGGACCCTTCTCATTCAGGTTAGGTTGACATTCAACCCATAGCATAAATGGATAATGCTGCATTGTATGAATTTGTCACTACGGCATCAAGCAGCGCTTGAGTTGATGTGTCAATCAGCTGGTACACTTTCTGGTGCACTATCAAATCATGTGTACTGTTAGTCAATGACTCAGTCTCACTGCATTCCTTGTGCATCAGCTGAGTTTTGATGAACTCAGTGGCTCAACTTGACTACAGCTTGCATTAATTTTACTGATTCTAAGTTGCCAAGTTACCGAGTATGGACTGATTGTGTATAGTGGTTAGGCTCAACCTTTATCATGCCAAAACCGGGGTTAAACCCCGGTAAACTTGCAACCTGTCTCACGTCTAGAAGAGCTGGCTGCAACCTCTCTAATTTAACATTCTTGAAAGTACTGTAACAATGTAATATCGATTTGTTTTGAAACAGGTGCATTGTACTACATGACAAGGCACACCATATTATCGCGCCAAAGTGTGGTGACTGTGAACAAGCAGCGCACCCGAAGATTTCGACAGTTCAAACACTTCAGGGAACAA
>JAULKQ010007904.1:0-13598 GCA_032356285.1 Smithsoniella earleae | reverse complement strand
TGTCATGATTCCATTGCGAGTGGACATGATGCCCCTTTGTCAGGCTAAGTCGATTGTTCTGTGGCACCTGACATACTCAGGAGTGTATTGAATGTAATCATGGGTTGAGTGGCCACCAGTGAGGATTGTATCCTGATGCATTCGTGCACCCCAGTCAGACTTGATGTATTAGGGGTGTGAACTGGCCTCTCGGGTGTGTGGGGATGGAGCATGGGAAGCGCTGCTTAGACCAGGAAGGGTCACACACAGGCTGTTAACGCTTAAAGTTATTTGCCGCTACAACCAGTATGGCGCAACAAAATGGTCATGACGTAGCACCCTGTCTGATGTAAACAAGGGTGAGGTGATAATTTGATGGGCCATCCTGAACATAGCCTCTGCGCTCTTGATGAGGTATTCATACATTTGAGTCCAAATTCATTTCCAATGTATCAAGAGCTCCATAACAACCATCTTGGTGAGCGGCCTCCAATGTCCAAGATACACACACCACACATATGCCTCTGCAAGCCGTGCACAAGTCAAGCTGTGAATACATGGTTCCTGTCAACTGTGAACTCTTAAAGCATTTCCATATTTATGTCTGTTTGTAGCTGCACTGACAGATTATGTCCACTGCCACCTAGCCATCTCACAAGTCCCCCAGCACAACTTCGTGGCATTCCAGTGGCTCTTTGTTTTGTATGCTTGACTGGAGCAGTTGTAAGTGAATATGTGTCTACCAGACTTCAGAAGAACTGTGGAACCACCCCATCTCGATATTTGGCTTGTGCAAGGCGAGGTGATTGCTGTGAGTCAAGGAGTTTTTTTTAGTTCATCATGTGGTGTAGGTTTTTTTCAACGTACTGGTGCCAAGGCACGGTGTGTTTGACTCATCGTGTGCATGAACCATGGATAGTTTTCCAATGGGTGCTGTCAAGTAATACTAAACCTGCAGCAACATCCAATTGATTTGGTTTGCTGCAAGTTGTAGTTTTCTCTGTTGCCGAGTTGACAAGGACCTCGAACACTTGTGAAATTTCACAAGGAATGTTAATGAATAAAGATCACTGCCTGATAGAATATTGCTTGTAGCAAGTGAGTTGAAGCGAGTTCTCATTACAGTCATACCGTTGGACACTTGAAGGTTTGCCTGGCAGTGAGGCACAATTCTGCCACAGTGCAAGAGGGAAGAAATTTTGTGTACAGGGATATATCAGCAAACAACCAGGACATGTGTGGAGATGATGAGGCAGGGTCAACGGTGTTCAAAAGCAGGGGAGTGGACTTCAACTGCAAGGCAGACGCAACCCCTGTTGTGCTGCCGAAAGTAAACCCCGATGCTGGAGTGACCCCACTGTTTGACATTGATGGAAATCCAGTTACAGGCCCAGACGGTGATCAGATTTTTATCAATATCGAAGGGGACGTCTTAGTTGACAAAGACGGGAATTCTATCGTTGATGCGAATGGCAATCCTGAAACCGATTTCTATGGCAACCCTGTTGCCCGAAATCCGGATGGGTCTGCCAAAACCGACGCGGACGGAAACCCGATCTACCTTGATGGTAATGGCAAGCCGCTTGTTGGCCCTGACGGCTCCAGCCTCCATGGATCGAATGGCCAATTGACGCAGAATACTCTTGGCAACCCGGCTGCTGAAGGCCCCGAGGGCCAGCCAGTGGTTGACTCCAAAGGGAACCCCATTTTCTTGGGCCCTGACGGAGAACCGCTTGTAACAGAGGATGGAGAATCTCTGTTCGACAAGAATGGCAGGCCTCTACAAGACTCTCAGGGGCATCCTGTGCAGGTGCCACCCCCAAACCCTCCCTTGTCTTTGCCGAGAGTTTACTCAGCTTAACACACATGACAATGGGAAGTTATTTGGCTCCTGTACATAGCCTGCACACTATATCTTATAAGCATCAACCTCTAGGATGCTGCAGATCGTTCTGCAACAATTTATGGGCATTATGACCCAGTACATGGGTGGCTACCAGGGGTCTGGCAACAGGGAGTGATATTGATCTTCTGCTGTTTGGTTTACGCTACTGTGGCCACGTATTTTGTTAGTACTACTTGTCTCAGATGTGAGGCGAAGAGCCCCTGTATCTTGACAGGTTTCTGAATATTGAGCCTAGCTTTTTTGATGCTGGTTGTGATAACAGTTCTTGGGGGCGGACTTGCTCTTGGTGGCTCATTAGTGCGCTGCTTTTCCAGGTAGATGCAGAAGGAAATCCGGTGGTTGATGTTGATGGGAACCCTATTTTTGAGGGCCCAAACGGGCCACTGGTAGACGCAGAGGGCAAGTCGATTGTTGGAGCAGATGGAGATTTGGATACTGATACCCAAGGGAACCCTGTGGCCACAAACCCTGATGGGTCGCCTGTAGCTGACATAGATGGGGATCCAGTGTTCGTGGGGCCTGATGGTAAGCCTCTGGTTGATGATTCAGGCCAATCCATCATAGGGCCTTCTGGAAATGTCACCAGTGACCTCGATGGGAACCCTGTGGCATTAAACCCTGACGGGACGGTTAAGACTGATTCAGACGGGAACCCTATATTCCTCGGGCCTGATGGGAACCCCCTTGTTGATGAAGAAGGATCCAGTGTGAAAGGCTGGGACGGGGCTCCAGTTACCGATGCCAATGGCACTGCCATACAGCCCGTTGTCTACACTGCTAATGGCACTGTCATTTCTTCAGGTGAGCCTGCACTCCTGTGTACGTTTGAACAAAAGGGTTGTGTGAGTGTGATGCCAATGTGGCGAGTTTTTTTGCTGCAGATGTCCTGGGAGGGACTCCAGTTTATGATCAAGAGGGGAACGTCATTTATGACGCTGATGGTAATCCGGTTGTGATTCCAAACGGGGGGAAAACTGGCTATATGAATGGCACAGTAGGAGAGGGGGTTTTTGGCAATGGGACTGGCTTGCCAAACGGGCAGCCAGCAGGGGGGCTGCAGACAGTAAGCTGTGGAAGCGCACTGCCGTTTGAAGACCCTGAGCCGAGCTGCCCAGGAGATCCAGAGGCTGTCCCTGTGTGCCTATCTGGTGACCAGCTGGTGCTGAATACCACCAGCTTTGGGGATGGCACGATAATGCTCCCTCCAAATCTGCTGGGCTGCGATGCCAACATCACCAATCAGCTGTTCTTCCACCAGTTCTTTCCAGGGGAAACGCTGGACGGAGCCCTCGCAAGGGAGGACGAGACAGTGGATCGAATGAAAGGAACACTTGGCCCAGACACTGTCGTTGTTGTTGTCTCCTGGCAACCGGTGTACACTGCCTCAGATGCAGGTATGCACCACAGGGCACCTCCTCTATAGTATACGCTGTAGGCTGTACACTATATTGCATTGTTCAGTAGGTATGCCTTGAAGTGAAATGGACAGTTTTGGTTTTCAGGTGCAGCTCGCCGACGTCACCTTTCTGCGGCTGTTGCTGTCTCCCAGCGTAAGTTGCACCAGGCTGCCGACCAGAAGATCATTGGCGTCATGGGTTATTTCATGGTTCTTGGCGGGAACGTCACTAGCCTCCAGAATCTTGTGTCTGAATTCACTGGGGTATACCAAACTGTGGATGAAAACGGCCGCCCTGTGTTAACCCAGCGCCAGGTTTGTGACTTCGAGCTATGTATGCAGAGGCGTTTCAGGCTTCACTGTGGTGTTTTTGTTTAATTTTTGATGCCCTGTTTTCGCCTTATTCTGGTGTTTCAACATGGGTATGTTCTGCAGACAGGAGACACTCCTTCGTGCGGGCACAGTACATCTAGTGCATGGGTTGTGCCGAGTCTGCTGGTTATGGTGTGCTGCCTGGTTGTGGCGTTGGTGATCTCGCTGTTTACAGTGGCCTGGCTCAAGAAGAACAGGCTGATGATGTCCCCTGACCACTCAACCATTCACGGCATCCCGACAGGCGACTCCAACACTACAATCACGCCATCAGCACGCGGTGCACCCTGGTCTGACGTCGAGCTGGTGGCTGTTTCCCCTCGTACAAGCCCGGGCCGGAATGACATTGGAAACAGCGGTGGCAATAGTGTGGGGAACACTGGGCTTAGCTATTACGGACACGAGTCCATGCAGAGCCTGCGGCACCAAGGGTTTGGCAGCATGATCGGCGCCACTGGCAAGTTCTTGGACGCCGGTGACTCTGAATCCATCACCGGCCGTGATGCCGACCTCAGCCAGATGTTTAGTAAGAGCACATTGACGCTCCGAGACGGCATTGGCGGACGCCGATCTTCCAAACAGACATCTGATTCTTCTGGCTCGCAAGGTGCATCTGAATCTGATATTACACGATAGAACAGCGGCTGTTGGGTTACTTGTGTCTATGCACAATAATTGTAGCATTTTCTGTGGTGGGACGTAGAGTCCTCTCTATTGTATGAAGGTGGTGTGTGTAGGTGAAGTAGGACAGGACATTGAGCCACGAAACATGGCGGGTCTGGACTCAGTTGACTTTGAGACTAGCGGCCCAGCTCCCTCGACTTATGACATTGCTCAGGGCAGGGCAGACTCGTCCGGTGTTGGCTCCTGCAATAGTCTGCAGGACACCTTGGGGGGGTCCAACTCCGCTGGATTCGCTAAAGGACTACCAATATTCGACAGCAATGTGATGAACAACAGCCCATTACCCCCGATTGCCGAGCATGTGACCCACAGTGAGCTCACACAGAGTGATACGAGCTCCATGGGGGAAGGCACGCGGATAGGGTCCCTCGTGAGCGGAGGTGGCTTGGAGGGAGGCCACACACAGTTTGCATCAGCTGTCAGCGGCAATGGTGCAGCCAGTGACTGTGCACCCACACCAGCCAGCACCAGCAGCCTCCCAGGCACGCTGTATTCAACAGCAAGCGAGCCAAACGCCGGCCAGAACATCTCCATCCATTCTTGGGGGTCTTCCACACCTGCCGCCCCCAGCCCGCCGATTTCTGCAGCCCCTGCCGACTCTGAACCCCTGCACATCAAATCGGTCGGGGACGACAGTGACCTGTCCACCGATCTCCAGCCAGCAAGGGGAAGCTTGTTTGCCCCTGGTGTCGAGTCCACCCAACGCTCGACCAAGGGCTCCCACCATGCCCGGAGCGACAGTGCCATGAATTCTATTGACAACGGCGTTGCTTCTACCAAGGAACCCATTGATGTCAGCGCAGCCTTGGATGCCACCCCTCCTGCGTCAATTCTCGACGGCACAGACTCTGTCATGGTGTGATTTTCTCCCTCCTGTTTCTCGTTGGATTGTTAGTGATCTAAATGACAGGCTACGCGTGTGTAGAAGCCGTTGGGATGCCTGGCTCAAGTCGGCGCACCCTCCTGGATGTGCGCTAGCAACTGCAATGATATCATTGACAACATGGCGCCAAACGAGCACACTCCCAGCATCTTCCCCTCCAACAGTATGCTTGACAGCCTGCACTCAGAAGAGCTGAGTACGTCTCTCACTCTGCGCGGACAAATTCTCCACTGGTCGACTGGTTTGTGATTCTCTGTGTGGACATGCAGGGCCGCAGCAGGCAGAGTCTAGCATGGGAGATGTTGCCTCCGATACTGAGGCTCTCTCCAGCAGCTCCATCATTCGAATCAACCAAGTGGGAGACAAGGTTGTCAGCAATTATGTGGAGCAGCTGAACTACCCTCTTGAAGGTGTGCAACACCGTTGAGTACTAGACTTAGAGGGCAGATCATTACCAGGGACCTGGCAACAGGCGAGGCCTTGGGCAGTGGAATTTGCATTTGAGTCACACTCCTAACGATCTTCTGCCATTCGGGTTACACTACAGCTGGTGGTGGCCCAGCTCAGTAGCTGCCCTGCTCTTTAAGATTATCGTATGTGTTGCGCTGGTTTTCCACCTGCTGATGTCTTGTGTGCTTCTCCAGGCGGGTCTAGCCTGCTGCAGAGCGTCTGCAATCCCCAGGATGACGCCCCGGAAAACACGGGGGTTATGAAGCAGGCGTACGAGCTCATCGACAGCATGGGCCCTGTGGCTGACCATACGGTTGTGCCATCTGATAATCTGGACACTGGTGTCATGATCTCTGTGCCCCAGGTGAGTAGCACTCACACACGCAGAAACAGACTCAAGAGCAGGGCAAACGCATAGTGTGTGCCGTGCAGAGACCTGCAATTGGAAGCCCGACGTCCAGTGCTAAGCTGGAGTTCGTTGCTGCATCCTACTCCCCAAGCCATCAGGCTGTCGTAGCTGGAACATCCCAGTACGGGCAGCCCACCACTCCCAGTAGTGGTAGCACTGGCCAAATGTACTGCTCGAAAAGCAGTGACGAGGCTACAGGGCACCTGCTTGTTCCTGCAAGCCTCGGGGAGGTGTGTCTGGCATCCTAGCTGTAGGGGTCACATCTTACCACAGCTGCATTCCACAGAGGAATGGCTTTTCGACCTGCATGTTTTGGATCCACAGTACTGGTCTCCATGTGACTTCATGTGGTGTGCAGATGCTTGCTCACCATGGTGATTCGGATTTCCAGACTGTGGGGTCGACTGGGGCTGTCCAGTCCTTCGTGAGTGACTCCTCGTTGGGTATATCCCAGGCCTTGTCTCCCTCACCATCCCCGCTGGGTAAGAATGGCTTGGCTGTCAAGGTGCCTCCGTTTGAGCAGCCACCCTTCCGGCCCCCAGGGAGGGCCGGGCCACCCAAGTAATCGTGTGTCAAAAGTTTCATCTGTAGCCGTTCTGCTGGCTACAGCATTGTGATCATTCTTCGTAGGTTGTGTGATTCTGCTTTAGGGCGACATGAACTAGCTTGATGATTGTTCGGGCTGAGTGCTTCATGCAGTGGCCACTGGAGCCTTAGCATTGTTTTGAAAATGTTTTTAGTGGGGGTATAAGGTTGGGTGGTTGGTGATTAATCTTGTATTAGTGAAGACATGGTGAGGTATGACCTGGTACAAGGGTATTGTGTTGGGGTGTGGACTGTTGAGAGCAAGGGTAACATGGCCCTGGCTTTTCGCTGGTTCATTCCGTCTAATAAGTTGTTAACCAACCAGATTCAGTAATCGGTGTGTTGGCGTCGCAGCTTGCGATGTTCTCGCTAAGGTCACTCGAATGTAAGCTCCAAGAATATTCAATTCGGAATACGAACAGGCTGGGTATCACGGCGGCGAGTCTCTTCGAGTTGTGTCCGTGTTTTCCTGCAACTGCGACTGATTCATTTCACCTACCCTAACTTTCACTCCCTCTGCTATGATTTGCCATGGCATTTCATGTTCCTGAAAGATAAGGCAGTATCTGACGTTAGGCCGTTTTTTCGTTTTCCTCACTTGCGTCTCGCTGCATGTATGATTTGATTGAGTCTTGAGTTGAAAAGGTAATTTTGAGACAGGGGATTACGATATGACCTTGTCACAGTCCTCAGATGGAGCAAGCTTTTGGAGGACTTGATGCTCCTCAGAATTGGATCGCACATCTGTGAGCAGTTTTCACCATGAAGTCGCGAGGCAAGGCTGACTGTCGTGAGATGTACATGGCAAGTATGGCATCTTACTTCGCGAATACCCCGCTGTTCTCATACTGGTCTTGAATATGCTTCCTCCTGTGTAACAATCAACTCATTCCGCTCGAGGAGCTACATCGTCGCTTCTCTTCACACTGAAAAGAGACCAAGGCTGCGTACGTGTTGTCAGGTTACGGGATGCGCCATTGAGTCGACGTAATAGCATTGGGCTGGTTTGCACAAGAAAGAATATCTTGAGTTTCAGTCTTCCAACTCCACTTAGCAGTTATGTAAGATCTCTTCCCGCTAACTTCGGATTTGGATGCAACAAAAGCCTATTCACACAGTTAGTTCAACAAAAAATTAAATACATTCAATTGCAACACCAGCTCATCAATGAAATCTGATCTCAGTTCCTGTTGCAAATTAACCAATATGCACTATACCTAGAGTGTGCATCATCTGCTCATGATTCATACACACTGAACACCGTTCGAGAATCTGACCTGTACCACAACCATGTTTGTCTTTATACAAGCACATTCTGTACGCAATTTCATGTCATGGACAGCGTAGAGTACTTCGTGAGGTTCGCTTGGCCATCTCTACACTATCGGACACAGTAAGCATACTTTGCGTACCATACATCCTGAATTAGACGCACGTACACAGTTTGCAACGCAGACAAGCTGACTCGGCCGATGGTCCACGGCGAAAACTTCAGTTTTGAATCAGCACGGGACGCTCAGCAGATTCTGCCTTCGAAAAATCAAATCAAAACACCCTGATTTATTTTATGTTGCCAACAACGAGCCCTCAAAAACTTTGACTACCGTGTTCTCCATCACAGCACGCAGGGCCTAGTCAATTGGTTTGACGTCGCTAACAACATATTTACTGATTCGTCGAAGAAGGAAAAGGGGGACTTGAGTTTGTCAACCTTTTCTTGGATCTATTCGTCGAAGCGTTCGAAGAATGATAGTGTGTCCATAGATGGATTCTTTGTCGAACGTGTCATTTTTTATACCAAGTTACCTGTCCACCGAAACATTTCGTCGAGGCTTAGGCATTGGTACGATAATATCACCAACACGAATGACAGTGGATGGGAGAGTACGCCTAGTTTGTCACCCGCACCCAAGATATGTTGCTGCCAATGCGGCCACCCAGAAACCAAAGTGCCGAAGTACGATTGCGTCGGGTTCGGGTATCAAGCGAAGTGTTACAAAACTTACCACTGCACTAACAAGTTGAATCCGTGGTATGGCTGAATTCTACCTGGCTACTCCATCTCCCAAGTAGAGCAACCCACATGCAGCCCAGGTGAAAGGATGAGGCTGCGCCGTAAAGTGTGCTGGTCTAAGCTGCACAGCCCCCGCTAAGTCATGTGACAGGCCCGCCAGCATTAGGCCACAGTTGATAAAGAAGGCTGGCATGTAGCTCTAGTGACGAAGCAAGCTCCTCAATGGCATTCTGGAACCGCGGCGACCCTCCCTTAAGGCCACCAGGGAGTGTGACGCACGAGACAAAACAGATGCGACGGGATGGGATGTAAAAGACGAAATAAAACAGTGTGAGAATGAGAGCCTGTCACTCTTGATGATCATCATCACAGAGCGGGCTAGTATATACACCCATCGGGTATACGGCAGCCAAGAGCTTGAAGTTTCCGAATGGCGGATCTCGCCATGCACCTCATTCGAGAGTCTTCCTTCAACGCGTGTCGGAAATCAAATCCCGTACAATCTCCAACATCCTGTCGAATACTGTATTACTGTTCCACAGCTCATTTATCCAAAGCGAACAAAGTAGATTAATCAATAGTCAAGTGATTACATCGGGTCAATGTTCACGCATTACACATGCACAATCATCAGGTGCAACACACGCAGAATATTCGTACGCATTAACAATTCATGGAGTTGACCCGGTTACTCCAGTGAAATATCATCACAGGGAGCCAATCAAAAGCGTATGACACATATGGACTACAGAAACACTCTTTTAGTGCATTGTTTCTCTTCATCATCTCCACCACAGCATGCCAGGGCCCCTGCTTATGTCGCCCACAGCTTTGCAGGCTGGGGTTTTAGATCGGGCCGCAATCTCATTGTCTCTGTAGGACACTACATGAAAAGAGGAGGCTTTCCTCAGCAGTGTCCACCACCCCCCCTCCCCTCACTGGAACTGCCAGGTTGAGAACTCATTCTCGTGGGATGAGGCTGAGCTGTTTCTGGAATTGTCCAATGTTAGACTCAATATTTGTGAAGCAGGAGTCCATTTCTGTTCCAAAGCTATGCGACGATCTTAACAATTGTATACAGCTTGCAGTGAAGATGAACTGGTCGTCGGTAGCTTTGTTGGGCTATCAGTTTTGCATGCACAGGATGTTCGCTGGATCGGTACAGAACTGAACAGGCCCTTCAGATGTCTGTGAATGAAGGGGATACTTTCATTGACACTCACTGATCACACAGTGACAACCCAGTGCAGGGACTGATCCTTTTCTGTAAGAGCATCCCCTTAAGCCACCGAATAACCAGCATTGATCACTCACTGAGAGTAAATGAGTGGCATTCTCTCTTCAGACTTCAGTCGCTAACTCTAACTATGAACAAATTCAGGTGTAATTGTCAAACTATAGCTAGGTTTCCTAGATCTGTAGCTCCCTGCAGCTTTGCTGCATCTACGTTGAAACTGTAGCAACAGACGAGGACTATTTGAGGTGGACAGGTGAGCATATCTAACACGACTGTGTGCTGCCTCGGAATTGTCGCGTTGAAGACTTGAAGTACATAGCGCAATCGGAGCTGGTATATACTTTAATTTCGATGTTTCGAAACACCATTGGTGCTCGGCAAGTGTTTCACCCCGTAGTAAACCGGAACCCCGCTCACATTTTTGCTACATGAAATGGTGGGCTCAAGAAAGCTCAACGTGCTGAGGTGGTCTGGTCCCATAGCTACATGTACAGATACTTTACAAATGATTACTTTGAGTAAAGGATAACAACACGAATAAATCCTTTTGACCAAACTCCCTTCCTTGGAATGTTGACGAATTGAAGCTAATGCTCATCCGTAACATGAGGCGCAAGCGTGTCAAAAACTGCGGAGTTCGTGCACAAATCTGACTGGTTTGCTTTGATACGCTGACTGGTGAATCTAAGTAATGCATCCAGAGCTTTAATGTCCAGATCGACTACTTGAGGCGGAGCCGCCAGAATTTCGAGGTCGAAACGCACTCTCAATCAAACCTCACCTGCTTGAAATATTCAACGCAGATAGGCAACACTGTGAGCTCTGGTATCAGTGGCATATTGTTTAATATGTTATCATGACAGCCCGTAGGGTGTATGGTGCAGCATGCCAAGCATGCTCCGCTTACAGCAATGCTCCTGTTATCTAGCCCCCATCTCGGGCACATCAACCTCACGAGGTCCGAGCACAGTGGTTGTGAAGACGTTCAAGCTGCTGCCCAGGTTGGTTCCTGGCAAATGGATCCAGGGTCAGCATTACTAAAACGGCCACTTCTGCAGGGGTCAGCTGGTAGGCTAAGGCGATGCGTTGGTAGCACACTACCGTTTAGTCACAGATGCAATCAAGGCTATTTCAGGCATCAAAGCCCAGAAGACAGCCAAGTGGATGTGGAAAATGAATATATCATACAGAGGAGGCCTGTGGCAGGTCTCCTAACAGTAAGACCGGTAAGAGACAACGTCCAGGCCTAGGAGTACCAGGACCAAGGCCACCTTCAAAGTTGAAGGTCTGTTACTTCAAGAATATTTTTTCATATCATATTTCATGATCACAAGCCACTAAGTACACAGCTACAGTGTTATCTTTCCATCCACTCATATAGGACTGGTTTGCTGACAGGCCACTTATTGTAATATTGGAGGACCTTAGGAAGAACGTTGCTGTACAAACAAGTAGAGGGGCTTATAAGGATAATTGTAGATAGAAACCCCTACCCAAAAGAACGCTTCCCTGCTGAAAGTACAGTGCGAAGTTGGTTTAAGCTCTCGGGTAAGAAGGCTGCTCCCTCTTTCCCAGTACCATCGAAGGTGTCGGAAGAGGGATACACCAATGGTTGCAACATCCGAATGAGACAATCCAATGGAGCAAACCCCCAGCTTCGAGGGTGTGAAGATGCTTCGCAAGATGCTGTTATAATTAGCAGATTGGGGCTCTTGAGATCCCGAGGTGTTCCAGTGAATACCGTCAAAGCAAGGGCAATTGTAGTGGCTTGTTTGTTGCAGCATCGGAAGGAAGGTGTGTTCAGTCCACATCTCTTGGATGTGTATGGAGTGTAGAATCCCAAGAGGCTGTTGTTGACACAAATGTGGCTTGGTAACTGGTGAAGAGGCCAACACTTAAGTTTCAGGGCAGTAACTGGTGATTGTGGTACAGCACCAGTGGATGTACAGGAGTAAATCCTATCAATGCTAGGTATACAACAGACTGCAGTGAAGTCATTGGTGTATGACATACCCCCCAAACGTTTAGTCCTGGCTGATCAAACATTTGTGTACTACGCCCCATCATCAAGGTGGACATGGGATGCTGTTAACACAAAAAGTGTGCTATGTGTTGATAAAGAGTCTAAGGAAGGATGCGCGCGGTTATGTAAAGTTCTGATGGGGAAGGGCGTATGCCTCCTTTGATGATTTGTGTGGAAGGAAAAATATTTGTCACTTTAGACAAGTTTGTTGCCAAGGATCACTCATCATGGGGAGCTCACCTTCCTGAAGTAATTGGCTTGGAGAGGAAGAGGTGGAACAACAGCATCACAGACGCGTTTGGCTGCTCTAAGAACACAGGCATGTTATTTAATGTACACTTACATCCTTACGAAGATATCTTCAGTGACTATGGTTCTACTTGCAGAGGCGTTGGAGGGGAAACTCCCCCCTCATTACAGACACAAACATGGTCATGTTATTGTTGCTGGCGAATCATCGCACTGGACCAAACTCCCTCAAATGCAAGTGTGGCAAACAGCAATAATGCCATACTTGCAAAATGCAGCCAGTGTGGATGGTGTACAGGACAAGTGCAGAGCAATTGTAAACATTGACGCTTACTCAGTTCATAGATCACCTGAGTTCAGCTGCAGGTCAAATTTTATATCCATTCATGACAGGAGTGCGAGGGCAGGTGTTCAATAAATGATTGAATACATCCCTGCAAGGTGCACCGGAATTTGTCAGGTGGCTTACATTGCTTTGAACAAAGCATTCAAGAGCAAGCTACGATCTTTGCATAAAGCGCTCTTGGTTGATGAAGTGCAACAGCAACTTTACCGTGGTGTACCAGACAGTGAAATTGTGTTGACACGCAATTTAAAACAGGTTGTGCCTTTTGTGATACCTTGGATGTTGTTAGCGTGGGAATATGTCTAACTATATCTATTCCAGAAGTGTTGACAGAGATTGGCTACAGTAGATGCTTCTCAGATGAGTTTTTCCGGAGAGAAGCTGAGCTACAAGCAAGGGCATCAGATCTTGTTCCTGCTGACGATGAGCCAGAAACTGGTTTTCAGCATGATGCGCCACTGCACTTTGAAGAGGATCTACCGGAAGATGAATAACAGAGACACTTCTATCAAAATTTGTTGAGGAGCTAGTGAATCGGGGCAAGCTGGTGTTATACATCAATTATGAGTTGGACATGTGCCGTGTTACCCCCTCGTTGTTCAACATTAACTTAGTTACAGAATGATTAAAAAGCACGAGGGGGTGTACTTGTATATCGAATACTCACGATACTCAAATAAGAAATCAACCACAAGTAGCAGAAACCCACATATGCATCCAAACTTAAAGAGTGTCCGAAGCACCAAGTTCAAGGCGCATTCACTACATCCAAGAACCAAAGCAACACCAAACTAGCTATAGACACCTTAAAACAAAATTCAGCTTGTCCACGTGTACTGAAGCCTGCAATGGCCCTACCTTGAAAGATTTCCAGCGCTGACTAATGCTTTGGTAAACTCAGCCTGCAAGGTCACATTCCTCAATGTACAGATATGGAAAGATAAAAATTGGACAGACGTTAAGTCAGGAGGAATGAGAAATGTGGTTGCGTATCTCAACTCAGACCAGGAGGCCTGGCAATGCAGCGTCGTCTTCACGTAGAGCAGCCATATATATACCTTGTAA
>JAULKQ010007893.1:0-13607 GCA_032356285.1 Smithsoniella earleae | reverse complement strand
TGCCTTGAATGTGCCATGGCTTCTGTACCTTCTCATCCAAAAGCAGGCAAAGAACAACACTGTCAACAAGCAAAAGCATTGTAAGGCTTGTAACTTTACGGACTGTTAACTTCACTAATCAAGGCTTTCATCTGAATATTCTGGAATCATCTAGAACCAGCCAGGTTGATTCAGATCAAGTGCTTCGGAGAACGCTTGTGTGAGGTGGGCACGGCATTGGCACCACAACCGCATTATAAAGTTTGAGAATTACACAGTGATCTAAGCCCATGTGAATATGGAGCATATCAGCTCAATAGTAATCATTACCCTACATCATAGAGGCTTGAGAGCCTGGAAGCATGATGCAAGGATTCAGGCATGTCTAGTGCTGTGCTTGAGCTTCTGGACTGAGTACTGTGATCAGAGTGTTGGATAGACAAAGTAATGAAAAAGCGCACCAACTGAATGAAGGAAACTGTGTCAGCAGTCGTAAAATGGTAAAAGAGGGCCAGGTGCCACCCAAAATCAGATGCATGTTGAATCAGGAGCTTGGAGAAGCTCAAAATAGAGTTTGGATTTGGACATGTTACTTGTTACACCACATTGTCTGATACTTTTTGAAGATGTGATGTTGTACACAGGTTCTGAGAACACAGGACAAACTATAGGTGTATATTCAAGCGTGCGTTCCTGAATGGCGGCACGCTTGGTGACCATTGTAGTACTTTGTCAATGTGAGCCTTGATCAGGCTGGTGTGCGAGTAACAGCAATGAGAAAATTACTACCGGAAGTAGGAAAAAGATGCTGTACACTTTTGTTTGTGAGTACCTGAGCTGGTGCTTGTACCTCTACGCCACACGGATCACAAATGACTCCGAAATCCTACCCAGTGCTTCCAAGCCTGTTGGTACTGGTACCTGGTTCCAAAATCAATGAGTCTGGCACACAGTTGAACACTTGAACTTAGATACTCTATACTCTGGTGGACATTTTGATCTTTGCTGATGGTGTTGAAAGTTCAACAGCAAGAAAGTTTTCAGTAGTAGTAGGAGCAGGCAAGAATTCCTCAATACTGAACACGTGAGGCAGCTTCTTGCTGTGAAATTGCTTACCAAGATTTTCTTTGTTGAACGCTGGAATCCTGGCGTTCTTGAAGGTGAAATTCGAAGCTAGAAACCTAGTATGGCTTGTAGTGACATAGGACAGCCAATAACCACTTCATAATGGGCAAAGAGCCAAAAAGTTCGTGCGTGATGTGATGATAACATTCTTGCCTGGATGCGGCACAGTACTCTTATGGATTCAGGCAGTGAAGGATGAATGCCTGTGGATGCTTCACATCAAGCAGATGCTTGAACTTTGGGGTCATTGGAACATGGATGCAATGCAAAGCTGATGGTAATAATAATGTTGGGAACCATGCCATGTACTACAACTCATTGTAGCAAGTTGAACACAATAACAGATGGCTTTTTGTTACATGTTTTTTGACTGCAAATGGTGTACTCACAGTAAATTGATTGAAGGAGTGTTATTGATTGACTTCCAAGCATCTGCAGGATGAATGCCTGCCATAAGGAGTAGTGCTGAACATAACCATAGGGTGAACTTGACTCATTTACATCGATACAAATCATCACTTGCTCAGACTTGCGTGTGATGAATTTCTTGTACAGCAGCGCATAATTTCTACCTGCAGCATCACACATGTGCATAGTAGACCAGAGCCTGGTTGTTAATCTTCAACATATTACAATATTGTGGCTGTTGTACGTTTCCTGAACCAGTAAGATTGAATGTTCTTCAATAACAAGAGGACTTGCTTGGTGACAGTAATTACTCAAGTAGATCTTGAACATTGTGAATGGGTCAATAGGGTCAGTTTACAGCTGATAATAACTACATTGAACATATTTATCTCGAAGACATGCGTTCTCCTTGTACAATGGATCTCTCTGCCCCTGTGCTATAAGCAGCGGTAGGTCACCAGATCCAAAAGTGCAACACAACCTCTGAAATCCGGTTGCTTGGACACATGCAGATACTTTTGTAGCCATATTTTGTTGAGTGAGGCCACATTATGTATCTTGCAGACTCTTATTGTACTTATGACTTGGATGATCAGGACGATCAGGACCTCGATGAGGGATGTCGGATGTGATTGAGAAGGGTTGAGCCACATTCTATGAAGCGGTTCTCTTTCGTCTCAATCCACTGGTTTTTTTTTTCAACACTTCTTTCATGCCAAGAATCCCTTCGAGCTGAATTTGTCCAAGTTTGTGCCAGGTAGTGCCAAGCTGAAACAGGAGCGATCATGATTAAGGCAGTGCTTCACCCCCTCACACGTTCAGAATGATTCAGCTAAGTTGCGACAAAATCCACGTGTAGCTCGTTCCCCTAGTCTAACGCTGATTCTGATGCGAGACAACTTTCGCACAAAATTACAAGCGAGTTCGTACTTGAAAGAATGTTGTTATAACACACCAAGAAAACTCTTGCAGCTGAACTTAAGAACTTAAGCTGTACTTAATGCAGTTTTGCTCAATATTTTTTGATGCGCCGGACAGCGGGTGGATTCCAGCTTTGCTGGTCAGATGTGCCCTGAACCTACGGCCCACACCCTTCAATCTAAGTTTTGCAAGAGATGACCCCAATTTCATCTCTTATGCTGCCAAGGTCTTCGTTCCCTGATACCACCACCTTGTCAGGACTAATATGCAGCGAGTTCCAGTGACCACCAGGGATATTGTCTGCTGGTCGTCTTTGCTGAAAAAAAATCTGTAACACCCAAGATTTCAGCAGCAAACTCACTTCATTGCTAACGGAAGGTTTCTGTGAAGGAAGACTTGAGGCAACAATTTGGACAAGAGGAGTACGTTTGACGATGCGCCAGACATCAGTTAGTTGAAAATTAAGAGGCAGAATTCGTTTAATATTAGAGATGTTTTTGTATTATGACCCAGACGATTCGTGTATTGTATTGGCGGCATCACGGCGAGCATGGTATGGGAGTGGAAGGGTCACGAATGCACCGAGGTCAATAATATGTTTTCTTTCAAACAATAATTTATTGCTCAAGCCCGCACTATTATCTCTCTAAGAAAAATGGCCTCACAAACGAATTGCTTAGGTTTTCATTCACGTGTTACTCTTTGTTTCTTGTTGGGGTGTTGGACTGAGGTGAGTTAATCAAACGTTCTATCGCGTCAGCATATCCTTACTTCAAGAATGGATCTTGAAGCGGAGGTGTTTGATAACAATAATTCCGATCTCCCTGAGGAGTTTGAGCACATGTCAGCGGCTGACATTGAACGGAGAACCCGGCTACTTGACAACGAAGTCCGCGTGCTTCGGGAAGAAACTCAACGATTAACAGGTGAAACTACCGCCCTCAAAGACAAGATCCGGGAGAACAAAGAGAAGATTAAGCTCAATAATCAGCTACCTTATCTAGTCTCTAACATAGTCGAAGTGCTAGACATCAATCCGGATGAGGATGATGAAGAAGACGGGGCAACGATGGACGTTGACGCCCAAAGGCAAGGTATAATCCTACTCATGACATGCTTGAGATTTCTAATGAGTATAGAGTTAATTATGAAGTGTCATATTTGTTGGCTTCGCTTGTACCGTCACCAACTTTAGCGAGCTGTTGCAGGGAAGTGCGTTGTGCTTAAGACGTCTACAAGACAGACCATCTTTTTGCCCGTAGTTGGTTTAGTCGAAGCTTCGGAAATAAAACCAAATGATCTAGTTGGAGTCAACAAAGATAGCTATCTTGTTCTAGACAAGCTTCCTGCGGAGTACGACTCACGAGTTAAAGCCATGGAGGTATGCCACAGGCTCACATTAGTCCTCTCAAATTCTCACCAACTTGAACGAGCTAGATCCAACTGTAGGTAGACGAGAAACCTACTGAGGACTATTCAGATGTTGGTGGTCTTGACAAGCAAATCACAGAGTTGGTTGAAGCCATAGTGTTGCCCATTAAACACAAGGAAAGGTTCGAGCGCATTGGCATCAAACCTCCAAAGGGAGTTCTTCTATACGGGCCTCCAGGAACTGGTAAAACACTCATGGCGAGAGCTTGTGCCGCACAGACAGAAGCAGCATTCCTTAAATTAGCAGGTCCACAGTTAGTACAGATGTTTATTGGAGATGGTGCAAAGCTCGTAAGAGATGCCTTCACCCTAGCAAAAGAGAAGGCACCGGCGATCATTTTTATTGATGAAATCGATGCCATTGGAACAAAGAGATTTGATTCTGAGAAATCCGGCGATAGGGAAGTTCAGAGAACGATGTTGGAATTACTCAACCAATTAGATGGTTTTAGCAGCTCAGCCAACGTTAAAATTATAGCTGCAACAAACCGAGCAGACATTTTAGATCCCGCTCTAATGCGATCAGGTACGTAGTATGGCTCTTGTCGTAATTGCGGGATACGCTGTATTTGAACTCATCTCAACAATGGTACAGGGCGTTTGGATCGCAAAATCGAATTTCCACATCCAAATGAAGATGCCAGGGCCAAGATTTTGCAAATCCACAGTCGGAAAATGAGTGTATCGCCAGATGTAAACTTCGAGGAGCTTGCGCGGTCGACGGACGACTTCAATGCAGCACAATTGAAAGCTGTGTGTGTAGAAGCAGGCATGCTTGCACTACGTAGAGATGGCACGATTGTGGGTCACGAGGACTTCAATGAAGCAATAATTGAGGTGCAAGCCAAGAAGAAGTCCAACTTGAACTACTATGCTTAACAGTGACGTTGCATACTTCTTGAGGGCGTGTGTGTACTAAAGCTAGAATGGAACAGGCTAGTCAAATTTAACAATCGCACATTTTTCCTGCCATTCTGTGCCCAATTATTCGGATTACTTCATTCAACAACCAGTCACAGCTAACTGGCCATCGTACACGACGGTTTCCTGGTGAATCCAGTTTAATTTTCTTCTTACCATTGCCGAGTTGACTCCACTCGATGTCAGGAGTACTTCAGGGTGACCACCTTGCCGCGGCAAAGGTAGAAGTGTAACCGTGACTAAGTTGCTGAATGCGGAAAATTACATGATGTAAAAGAATATTGAATAACAACCTGCTACGTGTACAGTGTTGTACGAAAGAATTCAAGTCATGAACGGCAGACACACAATACACCATAACATGACTAAGGGTCACGGTCCTGGTGCCAAACATATGTACACGAGTCCCATCCACAAGACGCAACCATGCCTTGACAAAGCACATCCCAATCAATGCCTACTGCAAATTCAGCATGGTGGTTCCAGACTTTACGAAGTGGATCATGTGGTGCAGCAATGTCCCACAACCTGACAGACATGTCATAAGAACATGATAACAGGAGAGATTCTGAATGTGGAGAGAAGGTTATTTTTCTCACCGGGTATGAGTGCCCTTGGAGCACCCTAATTGCACTTGATGGGTTTCGCACATCCCAAGTCTGCAACACAATTTGATATTGTCTAACCAATTGGTGCGGTTCACCTGGATATGAAAGATCACGACTGAAGTTGACAACTCACCTTGATCGTTTTATCTATGGAGCAAGTTGCAAGCACACAATCATTGTACTTGCACCAATCAGCACAGAGCACTTCCTTGCTATGTGCTGCAAGAATCAGTGCAGGAGCTCTTGTACGTGTATCCCAAACCATGGATGTATTGTCTCCAGATGCAGAGACAAATACGCTGTCATGTTGTGGGTTCCTGGAAGAAAATGGTGTGCACTGGGTGTCCGTGAAAGTCACAAGATATCTGCAGTAGTCTCGACAGGATTGCATACCACTTCACTGAGTAAACACAATAAGTATGGCGTTCGAAAGTATGAATGCATGAACAATCTACTACGTTCCATAGTTTGACAGTGTCATCCCAAGAGCTCGAAAGGAACAAGTTGGTGTCGTTCACGTTCCAGTCCAACGCAGAAACCTCCTTGCTGTGGGCATGTATCGATCGGAACGGGTTCTGCCTAGAACTAAGGTCCCAGAGCTTGACGCTTCCGTCGCCTGAGCAGCTTGCCACTACGTTCTCGTTTGCCTCGCTCCAAGCAACGTCAAGTACAGCTACACAACGAAAATGATGGCACAATTCAGACCAAGATACGAACTATTGTTTCTCTCGGTGCTCACTTAACGACTGGATTGTTTCGATTGCATGTGCACAAATGAAGGGAGGAAGCGCAGAAGAACTCACCATCGACAGTGTCAAATGTTGCAACACGTTGAAGGCTAGTTTCATTCGCCTGGAGTACAACTACACTTCCATTACCAACAATTCCAAAATTTTGAGCACAGGCTAGTGCCACTCTCCCTTGTATGAAAGGGCTGAACTGTACAGAGCAGTTGCTCTGCTCCCCCTTGTAAATCATTATGCAACTATATCATAGCATAGACACGACCAAACCTAATCTACGATAATCATGAATGCTTTCACCAGAAATTGGATGTGATATAAGTTAGAATGTTAACTAATACGCCTTAAGCTCCTCGCAAACGTGCAACTCTTTCCATGTGCAAGCGCGTTCAAGGGGAAATCAAGCTACTGGCGTATAGCAGCACAGCGTACGACTATGACTGAATTTATTGGCTTATGCCTGGCGTTGCTCATTGTCAACTCTAACATGATTGATTGTCAACTCTGACATCACACATAGCACACCAGTAGTCACGGGTACTAACCGCGTTGTTCACAGCGTTGATTCACATACGGTCGCGATTGCGACAGCGGACTTCACTTGCACCATTCTTGAGCCCCGTGATTGTGGGCAAATGATCCATCGAAAGGGGACGTAATGTAATGTTTTTTCAAGCGAGCTGAACTTTACCGTAGAAATTGTAAGCGGAGTTTGAGTAACTCTCACTTTCGAGCATTTCTCTAACGTCGATGTAGGCCCTCAACTGATTCTCTTTACACGACTGCTTCACGATATGACAGCCACTAGAAACACTTTCCGCTTTTAAGTTTTTCGGCTGCGAGCGTTGTGTAGATCTTGGGAATCAAAGGCCTTTGTATCTATCCTTGTGTCAACACCATCCAATTACATGCTCATATATAGTTAAAGGCAGATAGTGCTACTTGTACTACAGGTTTGCTGCAGATAGATGACTAGAGCTGCTAGAAATCAAATTTCTCCTGCCCCTGACCCGATAGAGTGACGGCCAAGTGCAGTTCACTTGGCCCCAGATTGCATAACATAGCACACGGTATGCAACAGGTGACTCATCTCTAGTGTACCTGGTTATGCAGAGCATCAGTAGATACAGTTGACTAGTGTGCAGGCTTTTATCTCTCACTCCAGGCCTGCAGATCTCGTGAAGGGCCATGAAACCAACACCTTGTTCTGTGCAGTACTCAACTCCTGCAAAATTCCTCCTATGCTTGCAGCAACGACGCAACAACTGCTGTTGAAATGTGTGTGTGCCATCTAACCTTCTCCGAGCACAAAAATGAAACCATAAACTGCTCAATGGTGCGCAGCACACATCTGTTTTCTGAGCGCAAGTACTCGCTTGACAATCATTTGGTATCCGCGACAGCTGGAAGATGATATTTTATTTCAAGTTCACTTAGTATGAAAGTTGTGACGCATTGTAGGGTTATAAGTGAAGGAAACTAATTCATTCGTGCTATATAATTGGTGATTTAGTGTGGTTCTTTTGCCAATAGAACGCTCGCGATTTTCACAGGAGCTAGCTGGGCTAAAGATAATGCATGTCGTGCTGCTTAAGTTTCGGTAAAGTTGCTTTAAAAAGCAAATCCCTTCCTATAACTCACCTATATCTATTCTTATCATTTGTCTTACTTACTACAGTGTTATTTATTTCCCGTGACATCAGCGCAAGTTTCCGTGCTTTTGGCACTCTCACGAACGCTTTCACGCGTTCAACGAAGTTCCAAGCTAGGACCAGACCCGAGGGAGCACAAGTGAGTAGGAGTTTCAGAAGGATGTCTTGTACATTGATACACTTCCTGATACGTTCTACTGAACATATCGATTCTGGACTATGTTGTGATACATAAACGCAAACGCACTGGCTTAGATGGATCACTGTTCAAGTTGGAGTTTACACGCAGCTTGACACAATTGGTTGGTGGTGCTAATTAGCCAGTGAAATTTGTTAAGATTATTGGTAAATCTAGTGATTTGATTAGGGTTGAGCGAAGCATGGCTGAATTTCCAAGACGTGGGGCTTCCATGGCTGAACTCATCCAGAGATTCCGCAGCAGCAAACCATCGCTTACCAGGCATTCAAGGTACTCCACTTATTGAAGCTTGAATCCAGTTTCCTTTTTTTGCCGCACTTCTGGAAGCGCACAGGGAGGATTCGAGCGATGTAAGAAAGCTAACGTGGTGGAGCGATGAAGATACTTACAAACAAAAAAACCTTGTGACACAATTCAGCACCGATAAGGGAAAGATGCACGACCCAAGTACAAATAGCAACGATGATAGAAGTTTGAACAGCTCCCCGGTAGAAAATTCCGCGGAGTGTAGTGGAGAGGAGTCGTGTTCTATTGGCCCTGGTCGTGTACATGTCATACTAAATATAGCACGCTCTTGCCCGCCTCTTTTAGAAGTTTTGCAGAACATGGAATTAACACCCGAGAACGTGCGAACACCAGAGTTCCGGGCTGCGATAAATAATGCACTGCTGCGATACGAAGAATCCATAGCTGCACCCCACGGGATTGAGGCCACACAGCTCCCAGGCTACTGTCACAGCAATGGGACTTCAGCCGGCCATCAGCAGAATTCTGAAAGAGGGCAAAAGGTAGCGCCATTGAATTCTCCCAGCCGGAAATTTGCCAACCTAGCTCGTCAATCAGTTCAGTCAACAGTCCGGCTAGGGCAGCCTACCAAACAATAGCGATGGTGGAGCGTTGCACATATATGCTCGTAGAAATAGAGTTTCATTGTAACGGTAGCCATCTTGTGTGATTCAAATCGACTGGAGGTTACCTGTACCA
Organism: Smithsoniella earleae; assembly: GCA_032356285.1. Lineage (NCBI taxonomy): Eukaryota > Viridiplantae > Chlorophyta > Ulvophyceae > Smithsoniella > Smithsoniella earleae. The sequence goes on along the minus strand of JAULKQ010007893.1, from coordinate 4,636 downwards.
AGTTTCTTAGAGTCGCATGGCTTTGCAAAGTACCGATTCGAATTACGATAACTGATCATAGCCCAAGGTGGATCTTCCCCATAGCCATTCTCGCGAAATAACACCCTCCCTTGCAAGCACAAGCATCACTTGCTGGGAGTAGCAATGGCCAAAACTCACTTGTAATTGTGGTGTCTTTTCCTCTTCAAGAAAGATCAAATCTGAAGAGTGTTTTCTTTAACCAAGTAAGTGCTCCCATGGCTTTCTCCTAGAAATACCCCATCTATGCATACAACTCATTATGCGTATGTTAACTTCGTGCAGAGATGCTTACATGCAGAGAAACTATTCTAATCACTACCCTTGTTTTGGAATGATGAATGCCAAATGGATCTACCCCAAAATCGCACTTTCTTGGCTGCAATGAGGGCACAATCATTGGTCAAGCACCTTCACCTGCATTGTGGTCGTATTTACGGTTACGGTTAATGTAGGCAATCATCAACAACACCTTTTGAGTGGATCAAGATCTTTGTTGGTCGCTTCAAGGCACTCTGAATACAACGATAATTGATAAACAGGCAATCTATGATACATAATAGTTGTACCGAAGCTTTTCAAAAAACAATTCTGCAGCTAATTACCTGGTCTATGCACTCAGGAAATCCACAAAACCAGTCCACTCCAATACTGTGTTGAATAAGCTTACTGAAAAAGTTCAACCTGCATCTTTCACCACTTGCGAAGCACGCTCTGCAGAACCTGTGATCACTGTTTCTGATGAAACAAGTACTTGACCTGGGCGAGCACCCTTGAACTTTTTTATGTGCTTTCCACTTGACACGGTCACGTTCCATTTCCTCGATTCGCGAGCTTTGGAGTAGTAAACCGACAAGTCTGCTGCGTACTGCATATCCTCGTTTTGAGCTGTTGATCCCGCAGGCACACGCATCACTAGATGGGATCCCGGAACTTCCCTTGCGTGCATCCAAACGTCTCCTTCTGCACATCAAGATAGCTTAAAGCTTTTTCATGAGGAATCCGTTTGACGTGAGACAGCACTTATGCAACCTAGAAGCGATCATGAGTCGAGAAAGGCAGAAGCTTGCTGAACCTTGCCATCAAGTTTTTTTGAGACATAACATTCAACAGCTGGCATATAACAAAGATGCCCAACTGAAATTGAGCTCAATACTTTCCATTCCAAGCAGGACATGAAGTAACTCTCAAAACATAAAGTGATGTCGTGCCAAAACAATCTATGCAAAGGCAGTAACTAAGAAAGATACAACAATGAGTTGACGCTGTGCAATATAGTCTGGAATCTAGACGGCATTGTAAAGCACATCCAAAATCATCAAAGCATTGAGCATAGACTGCAGTTACAAGGAGTATATTACAAACCCAAGGGAGCATGAGTGATAAACCTTGGGCTATTTTGGTAGACAATTCATCGTTCTGAATGTGATTGCGGCCAATCAGAATTTGGAGACCATTCGGCGATGTGAAGATCCGGAACTGGTTTTGCGCCCCCCCTGACCCTGGCTTACCGCGCTTTGCGAGCTTCTTTGCCTTTGCTCTGCTCTTATCTGCTAGCTTCGCATCAGGAGGTGCACTCATCACTCCCTGCTCAACAAGTTCCTGCTGCACATCCATCAACGCAGACAAGTCTTGTAGGTCCTCCATCCTGCACTTTACATCTATCAAACACGCAGATTCATGAGATTCACACAGGGCTTAACCTGATTCAACACAATTGTGATAGGTGCTTGGGAGCCAACCTGTCAAGCACCTGCAGATTGCCATGGACGTCAGACACATACAGTATCTGCTCTTTGGCCTCGTCAATGAGTGGCTGGAGCTGCTCTTCTGCTCTCCCAAGCTTTGCGGCTTTCTTGTACAGCTGTTCAGCATACTCAATCGGAGTCAGTCGGCCATCGGGTATTGTGAGCTCCACCTGTTCACCTGAGCAGGTGACACCCATGTTACCCCACGTTACGACCGGATTGACCAATGCACCAATTAACAGTGTCACGCAGAGTTTGCATATTACTTTGGCTGAAGGCATTGAACGCTGCATGTCCCAAGCGTTCTGAGCATCATAGTGAACTTCTGATGTCGTTGCTGTTAATTTTTAATTACAAGACGAGATTCAGAAGTGTCGAGATAACGATGACCGGATTAAACAGCGAAATTTACTAGTTTTTACTAGTGATCAGTTGATTATCGTGAGCTTCGACCGGATGAAGGAGGGACGGATTAACCAGTGGTGACTGCACACTGGCCCTAGCTCCTGTTATTTAATGGAAACAGACAGACTCTTCGTTCCCTTACACACGCCATTCACGAATTGACTAGAAAAAGCCCGGCAAGGCCGAAACTGCCTAGAAATAGCTTCGAGAATCTGTATGATTGGTAATCAAGAATCTAATGCGTACCGCCAGGCAGATTTACAAAGATAACAGCTATACACACAGCATTCCTTTCTTAGTCATAGAGTGGCAGCGCAGGGGCAACAGACAAGTGTGCCCACACGCTGGTGTGACAACTGAGGGTCATTAACACACATTGGCAACCTGGCCTCTGCGTACTGAATGGCTCCGCAGATTTAAGGCAGCTGCCTGTGCCACACATACCACAGTGCATCCACAACTATTGTAAGGTATAGAAGATCTAGGAATTACATTACATGACCGACCATCAAAGAGGATTTGAAGAAGTGCTTTCAGATCTAGCTGCTTTAGATTATAATCACTACTGTCTTGACAAAAGTGTAATTGACTTGAGAAGCTGATGACACCAAGTCAACTGATAATTATGCCGATTAAACCTTTCATCTGTTTCAGAGCACCCACGAACTGTGCATCCTATCTATTGGCAATCTATGAGATTACAGATCATTGAGACAACTGGTGGCAGAGAATATCAGGAAGCTAAACTGAACCAGACAGAGACACGAACAAGCTAATTGCTGCAACCTGACTCAGTTTCATGTGTCCATTCCTCCATCGACTACTCTCAAGCCCAAAATTTGATATATAGACAGGTGACCCAGGTTAGGGCCTTTGTGTGATCAAATGATAGAGCCTAGTCACGTGGAGTTTTTGTACAAGGGACCTTTTTGAGCATTCATTGTCAAAGCTTACTACAATTACATGCTACTGTTTCTTGCAAGCATTCTCGATTTGGTGCTTATCAGCAGGTAAGTAAACCAAGATTTTGAAAGGGGTATCAGTTGTGAGCCAACACGTTTATTTCATAGTAGAAGAACCAATACTAGCTGCTTCAGTACAGTTGTCACCTGTGCATGTTCAAACTACTTAATATGAAGTGGGCCATGGTAAATTCACTGCAAAGAGATGTACTTAGTGATTACTGTTACGGCCCGTGAGTAGCTTCTTCATATAGTATTCAGTACGGATTGGTTGTGTAAGAAAGACCAAGGATATCATTGCTGAGATACTGAGGGTAGATATTAATCTGCATGAGTGGTTACCAGGGGTCTAGCTGGGTTAGGTATGCGTCGGCTCCCTAATAAGAGAGTGGTGAGGACAGATGGAAGGGGACTGGCAGTTCTCTACGATCTGGAATTTACAACGGTAACCACTGCTGTGTAATGATAGCATACACTATGAACCCTGGCAGCTTAACTACTCCAAGTAAAGGGTTGCAACCCTCACAGGGAAGTGCCACGAGGACAGATAACAACTGGCAGTTGCCCGCTACGTGGAACTGCATATGGTGGAATAACCAATGCTGTTTTAGCACCAAATGTGCTACAAAGAACACATACAAGTAAACAGCTTGTACAACAAGAAAAATATAGCCCATTGAGAGCTTTGAATTGCTGGAAAGGGAGAAAATTCAAGCAGTGACTGTTTCTGAAACTGCAAATACTTCACAAAATTCGTCTACCACTTGATCTCAACGCTCTTTCTGTTATGTTTCTAGTTCTGAATGCACAGGAGACAGCAAAGTAACAGATAGAGGTGGCAAATACGAGGGAGCACCAGAGAGTGTGTGTCACTCAAAACAGCCAATGCCCAAACGTACTAGCACATGACAACGCATGGCAGTGGGACTTACCTAAAGAAAAATGCAGCGTCCACAGCATGCATGAACAACCAGTATAAAGTTGACACTACTTGGATATTTTCATCAAAACTTGGGTTTCTTAGACCCAGAGTGGATTTAGCCATGCAATCACAAGTATCCATTTGACTGTGAATTACATGAAACACACTAGTTAAATAATAAGGGCACGTGGCTGAGAGCTCTTAAACCTTGACAAATTCCAAGCTGAAAATTACTGATAAGTTGACTGATGAAAGCAACCATAGCTCCAACGGCCCATGCTTGACAAGAAAATTATATTCTGACAAATATTTTAGGGAATGCAGAGATATGTCATTAATGAGTTTGATTGGGATGCAATGAACACAAGCCTCCCTCACATTGAGAGCCTTCTTCGTTTGTGTTGATCATTGCACCGCCAACAGATTATCTATTGCTTGGAACATAGGTCACAAGAATGATTTAAGAATATCATGCACAGAATGTTGTTATTAAGTCGCATGCTGATGTCTGCTGACTGGCCACCAGCCAAGTTTTACGACCAGCTTACCAGCTCACCCAAACATCTCAGCTGAGACAGCTA
>JAULKQ010007882.1:0-13611 GCA_032356285.1 Smithsoniella earleae | reverse complement strand
GAAAAAGACATTCGTCGAATTAAGCGGCAACTTGCGACATACGAAGCTCTTGCAGCTTCGGGAGTAAAAAAAGATTTTCTTGGTACTCAACAGATATCGAAAGGGTGTGGCGATGAACAGGATGACTGCACACGGGCTAAGGAAGACTTGGAGAAACTATTGGATGAGAACCTAGGATACCAGAGCCAAATTAAACATATCGAGTCCGAGCTTTCAACAATTCGTCTCAAAAATCAGGTTTATTCAAACACCCTTCTTGATGAGTACGAATAAGAAGTTGAGGTGTAGAATCATGTTGCATGTTCTGATTTCACATGTAGGAGCTCCAGAAGCAAATTGGGCAGCAAGAAAAGGACGCAAGCACTGCAAGGAGAATCAAGGAGCAGTTGCAATGTGCTTGTGACAAAATTCAGCACATGCACGTTGTGTATGAACGAGCAGCTGGTGAACGTGACCTAGCAACCAAACAGGCTCAATCATCACAAAATCAGTTGTCCCAGCAAAGATTGGTGCTTGCGCATTCGCAACGCCAGCTTGAAAGAGCAAGACGTGAAAATTATAGGCTGCGCTCTGCTGTAAAGGGCATCTCTACAGGTGAAAAAGCTGCGGTGTGCAACTCTTCCTGTGAGCAAGCATGGTCTGGTGGCACTTCTAAGCACATCGAGCTATGCAACTTTCTCTTCCGTTGAAAATACTCACCCAAAACCTTGAAGCTCATAAACATATAACCTGAACGGCCTCTGGCTATCTGTCTAGCTTGTGACAAGGTTTCTTATTCTTGCACTAACTTTTAGTGAATGTCAAGATTTATTCAGTGCTGAAAGCTTCGCAACTTGCTATCCACCATTACCATACCTAATAGATCCTTTACCCTGGGTAAGTTACATGTCTCTAATTTCAACAGATGTTGAGCACTGATGCAGCCAAAGTTGGCATAGCACAAGTTCCTATTCAAGGAGAAACCAAAGAGAGGAAACTAGCCAATGTCAACAGGCGCATGGACTGTGGGACTAGTCCAATTAATCTCTTAAATTGTGTCCAGCCATATTTTATCACGTTTCCCATGTACGATGTCTTGTGTGACCTCATATTGCCCTCTGTTGCCCACTTATCACGTCTGTTTTACAACCAGTTGCTTGATTCTTGTCAGAATGCACTGTGATAGTTCAGTTTTAAACTAGATTTCCATTACAGGAGATTGAGCATATGAGTTGGGAAGATTTTGACAACCAACTGTCAGTTGATCTTGAAGAGCTTACTCGAGCTCAAAGTGAACGGGAACAGCTACGTGGGGAGAAAACACAACTGGAAATCAAACTGTCAAAAGTACTATCTTTCCTTCATTCCATTGGACACAGCTTTGTAGAGGATATGCAGTGTAGTGGACTTACCAACGTCCAGCTACACCACGAGAAAGAATCCTCAAATGTAGTTCATACAGCAAGGACAGTTCAAGCTGAAAAGCAGATACCTTCCTCAGTACCTGGCATACTAGGTCATGGTGGTAACGTACCCCAACACAGAGCTGCTATCCCACCAGATGGCCCCCAATTGCGCACACAAAGCAGCGGCGAGCTCACAGAATTATCACCACAACCTGCCAGTGTATCACACAAGGGCAGTGACGTTGATAGGTTGGCCGTTGATGTCAGTGCAGCTGGACTGCAACGTGATACACTTGCTCATGCCAAAGAAGATGTACAAGGGTCCGCCATTGTATGATTGGCTCCATGTACTCAATTTCCCAAGTCTGTAAACTGAACAAGGCAATACCACAACCTAGACATAACGCAGCAAGCATGTAGTTGCTTGCATTCTCTGCCCAACAACACAAAGAATTGGATGTGCAACACATCACAGCAGAGCTCAGGCTTGTCGACATCGCTTACGTCCATAATCATGATGCTGGTACTGCAGGCAGACACAACGCTTAGATAAAGATGCAAGGCAGGTAGAAGATGTTACTGTGCCAGCAACACCCCATGCCAACAACTTGCAGAGCTGTCTCAGCCCCCCAGCTGGCGCGCATGTTGAACCCCTACCCCAGAAAGAATGTGATAGTAGAGAGCCAAATCCGTTGGAGCAAAGCTCAATGCTGATCCCTGCAAACTCTGCTATACAATCACGAATCAGCTGCCAATCTCAACAGGTGATGTACATTCTGCTGTGATATTAAAACTGAAAGGAAATTGGCACAGATACCACAACGAATTGACTATTCTTGTGTGTGAAAAGTTTTTTCGTAGAGATGTGAGACGTCTCGAGATACCTGTTGCCAGATCTTCATATCGGTTCATAAAGTTGTATTGACATATGTATGCAGGTGATGGGGAATATGCACAAACACTGCAAGTAGATTTTAATTTGATACGCCTAACTTGGAGCCATGTTTTGATAAAACCTGCCACGTTTATTACAATCTTCTTGTGTCATGTTGTTCTTTGAGTATTAACTACTGTGAATTTTATCCAGTTATGTGACAGTGAAACTTTTCAGATGCTCTCTGGACGTCAAAATATGAGATCTCTGATGAGTAAGCCACTATCTTACATGGAGTTACTTGTACAGGCCGACAAGGGTGGTCCTGCTCCTGAAGATTCAGAGCCAAGGGTTTCAAGGATTCTTTCGAGACAAACGTCTGATCACGTCCCTGTTGAGGGTGGAATGGAGTTTAACAACTTACAAGGAGCAAGACCACTGTTTTCCCTGACCCTTGGTGCTAGTGATACTGGAGAAGTTGTACTCTCAACAGACCGTCAGCAGCTCCAGAGGGGTTCTTCAGATGTGATGTATGAATATTCTTCTTGCAGTGCATGGCTTTCATGTGCAAACAGAACCGTCGTGTGTTTGATGCAACTTGTCAAAGGAAAGATCATTTTTTCTTGCATATGTGAGGCAAGCATTGAGGTCTTTGGAAAGACCTTCTGTCATTATGCAAGAATGCTGTCTCATGGATGATTCAATGTAGCTCAGCAAGGTAAGTCAGCTGGGATCTCCTTTTCAGGTTGGAATCACCAATCCAACCGCAGCCAGGAAGCCCAATTCCTGCAATGCCTGAACCATTCGAAGAACCTGAGCCGGACTTGCATGTGCCAAGACCAATCTCGTTCAGAGCCTTGAGCAGCAAGGAGGACGAGATGTGGAGCAGGTGTGACAATAATCGCAGTCTTGCTGCCTCCCTGTGATATCTGTGTGTGATGAAATTTTGACTTCTGTAGGCAGGAAGGTGTAGTGAGGTGCTCCCCGGCTGCTGCACGTATTCAGAGGCAGCAAATGTTCCGGAATTTTGAGGAAGTCCCCAAGACCATCACTACCACCAAAGTGCTGCAAACACTCTTACCTCATTGTGTAGCTGAGCATGGGAACTCGGGCTTGAAAGGTTACTTCAATTCTGTACAGTACGCTCTCACAAGGAGTCCTATGGCCAAAGAGGTAGGCACACTGAGACTCTGATTGTGTGAAAAATGAGAAACCTCCTCAGAAACTATATAGCATTAAAAGGCCAGTCTGTCCACCTCAGGATTTGAGATCTTAACACCTGGGGCATGGTTGAAGCTCTTCATACTGTGTCATATGTCCTATACTACTTGGTCAAAATATAATCTGATATATATGATAAGGAGGATGCATCAAAGTGGAGGCCACTTGTCACTTCACTTATATTCTCTCAAAGTTAGTTGACTTTGGCATCTCCGCAGAATAAAGCCCTTCTTGTTTTTCTTGCCTTCATCTTGAGGCTCTCAAGACCGTGGCTGTTTAAAATTTCAGGTTTTGAGCACTTGTTATTTTGTCTGAAGTTGACAACACGAGTCTGTTTCATCACAGTAGTTGACAGGAATAAGATGGCAACCTGTCCAAACAGCTTGGGTGGCAAATTAAATAACATAAATAGAAGAGCTATAGTGAAGTATGTTCTTCGTTGAATCTGTCAAATGTGGCGCCGAAAAGGGCATTTTACCCCGCCGGGTCCTACATGGGCTTCAGAATCAAAGCAAGTACAGTATCTTCACGAGGAACGACATTGATAATTCAGGTACTTGGAGAATATGCTGTATGTGAGGCAGCATGTCCACCTTGGGGTCCTCATACAGGCTACCAACATACCAGTAGTTTATTGGTTACTGTTTGGCAGGATTGATCTATTGCATTCTATGCAAACAGTGTAGTGCTGCAAGTATTCATGTTGAGCAACCTGAGGACATAAGATAATCAAAGAATGCCTGACTTCGTACAGGAATTCCTGGAGATCGAGCATGGTGCACTGCTCAAGGCTCGAAGGTTCATTAATAGGCAGATTGAGAAAAGAATTCAAGTGCTTACTTGGAGCACTGGTAATGATAATGCTGATCTAGATCACCTTACAGACAACGAGTACGTGGAGTTGATGGCAAAGCACAGTGATAATCTCGAAAAACACGTGAAGCTGCAGCTCGTAAAAACAGGGCATTTCAGGGACGTAGAAACTGCTGCTAAGCTGTTTTCTCGTTTGAAGCTGGAGCTCCATCTGCATGCCCACAATCATACAGATATACTGCTGAAAGTAGCCAAGGCTGCTGGAGCTGTGAGTCGCCAATGGAGGACCACCAGTGGTGCTGTGTCGACTCTCCTCACCACTGCTGCGATCTCTACCAGTTTTTACTCCCATCAGATAGCGTGAATTAGCAATAAATACCAAGAAAACCCTGTGCCATAAAGTGTGTCAGCATGGACTTCATTTTCCCCAACACTCTCCGAATTACATCCTTAGCAGTGATTTGCTGTTACTGACTGGCTTACCTTACACTGCATTGCACACAGGAGTATATACATACACTGAAACTCTGAGACATTCGCACTGTAGTTTCATCAAAGCCTCTATACTTTGGGAAATTACTTTTTTACTGTGCTAGAGTGTGAATATAGTGGGGAGTAGTCTGAACTGCTTGCAGGGCGGGTCTCAGAGCAAGGACAAGTTGGACTGGACAGATTTGTCAACTCAAGTGCAGCTCCAGGTCCTGTGCCCCCTTTCTCTCTGAACATCAATTTCATATTGTCGAAAGTTGTAGCACACTGAGCTGTGATGTAGGAAAGCATCGTAGAACTTTTTCTGAGCCTGATATTTCACCAACTGGAAGGCACACACCTGAAACAGTCCAGCCTGTGACAATCCATGGAAGCCAAGCAACTTCCTTGCATGCAACCCGCCAAATGTCAGCTCCATCTCCACAGAGGCAGATCCAAGCATTTCGAACTCACTCAATTGCTCACACACTAACTTTGCTTGACCAGGACGGTCACTTTTCTCGGGATTGGAATCCAAACAATGCACAGAGCCCACGTGTGTGTCTTGCATTCCCAACAGTGTTCTTCGCAAACCACCCTTGTGGGGCTTTTGTTAAGCACATTGGTACACTTATCTTTCACGAATGCAGCTCTTCAAGACTGTGAAGAAAAGAGCGTGCATAACAGTGCTGAAAACCATGGTCAACTAGAGCGTACTGCTGCTGAGCCTGTTGAAACTGAGCGCCAGAAAACACATCCTGACCACAGTATAGCATGTGCTGAAGAACACCGGTCTAAGGAATGCAAGCCAACAATCATGGGAGAAGGTGCTGAGCAGTCAAGCTTAGCAGGTCATCATCAGGGTGATGATCAGGATACTCAAGCCTCACCAAGGACAAGTGCAACCTCTGCTAGATCTCAAGCCCGCAGTTCGGCCCCAGGAAACACTGCCCAGAGGCTGGACAACAAACGATCCTTTTCTAGCTCGTCTCAGGTTCTCGCAAGCCGGCCATATGCACTTGCTCCCTCACAACGCTCGGCCCCAACATCCAGATCTGGTAGTGGTTCAGCAACTCTGAAGCAACAGGAGCCCTCTGAAGCTAGCTCTGTTGTGGTTTATCCCACATCCGGATTGGGTACAACTGCTAGAGACAGTTGCACAGAAAGTATGCCACCACACTAGCAAGCAACAGCTACAATTCTTACCACACAACATCACTGCGGACTATTTGTTTCCAACAGCGGTGTTGAAGGCAATGAAAGATAGATCCCTTCATGGTTCAGTGACTGATCATGATTGTGATGGTTTCATTTCCCGTTTCTTTGGCTGGCCAGCATTTTGTTGGGGACAGAATTGGTTCAGTGTTGTCTGAATCACTGACATGCCGTGTGCATTGTTCAGGAAGAAATGCGCCCGGGAGTTGTGGAATTTCCAGCAATGGAGAGCAAGCAGAGGCAAAATTACAACAAGAAGCAGTGAGTACTGAGCAAACAAATGGAAATCGACGTGAAGAAAGAATTCAGAGTGTACAGATCGAAGATGGGGGTAACGAAACAAGCATCAAAAGAGAGTCATTGCCAAGTTTGGGGATTTTCCCACCAAAGCTTACTGAAATGACAGAATCTGGAGTTCTTGAGCAATCTCAGGTTCAAGCCCAGCCATCCACTGTGTCTCGACTCCTTGGTCAACCAGCTGGAAAGTCATGGAATACAGCTGACTGGGTGTGTCCCCAATAGAATGCAATATTTTTACATAGTGTGATAGAGGATCGAGCGTTTTTTTAATCACAGCCATGAAGCTGAATGACTACATTTTGTTCCTGTGATCATAATCATAATGGTTGCCAGTGTTTCACTTTCTTGACTCCACTCGAGCATTACACCCAAACTTGTCGTCAATATCTGTTGACAACATATTTTTTAGGTTTATATATTAATTCTGCTATCAGAGCTTTTCTCTTCAGATTGTAAGTCTGACCCTCACAGACGTGCTTTTGACCACAATCATTTCATGCGAGTCTAGGATCACTGTTACGCTGAAGTTTACCAGTGATTTTGAGAACTCACATTTACAGGTCCCGCTATGACTGAACGAGCTAGATGCAGGGTAACAGGCAAGCAATGAAGCCTAGAGTTGCAAAAAATCCTGTCACGCAGATACGAGGGGTCATGGTTCTGAGTGATGATAGTGACTAACAGAAGCTCCAATCTTGGCTACCTAAGGAATATATCTGTGGCGTCAAATTGAGACACATGTTGTCATAACACTTTCACTTTCAAAACCCTGATAATCCAGTTGTTAAGCTGACAGCCTTTCACCCTCATTGGTACCAGACTTCATCCAGAAACGGCTTTCACCAATCTTTCCAAAAGTCGTCGGCTTTCACCCAGGTACCCTGATCCAAATAGGTTGTAATGATTCAGGATGTGGTATACCCTGCAAACAGTCACCATCTTCTCTTGCTTCACCCTGGCTAGATAACTCTAATTTGAAACAAGGCTTGAGAGGGTTACTCATTCACATGTTCTCGGAAATGAGGACCCTTACTTGTACAAATCCCGGCGCTTTTCGAACCCTTCCTGTTTTGGGTTAATCTCGAAGTAAGCTTTGTAAAAGGAATCAGAGAACCCTGCACACCAGGACATCCCAAACTCAGCCTCAGAATGGCCGTAGTATGTTGCCGGATCGAAAATGGCTGGCTCTCCGCAAACAGAGGCTATGTTCCCACTCCAAAGATCACCATGGAGTACAGATGGCTTCACATCCACTCCATCAAACAATCTCTCCATGTCTTTTGCGACGATCTCCCCGAGCTCAATAAGAGTCTTGTTGCCAGTGAGATTGACTTGGTGCAGCAGCCTTTTTTCCTTGAAGAATTCAATCCAATCTGCATTAGAGCAAAGGAAGGTAACTATTATGAATCCGAGAGTGTGGGTCCAAGGATGAAGGGTTTATTCAAGTATTTTTTATGTGCCTCAAGGAGGTCTCAATGATGGTGGTCTCAGAACAGCAAAATGTATGGAAAGACTAATGTGGTGGTGAGGATATGCACAAGTAGAATGTATGGTTAGTACTTGCAGCCTGAAGTTGGAGAAGTCATGCAAATCACCTGTATCCCAGCCATTTGGTTGAGGAGTACCCCCTGCAAGAATATGCAACCTGATCAAGCGCACAACCTGGACTTACATCAGCTGAAAGAATTACACTAGTGCTCAAGGGGTCTACCAATCGTATTGTCAACAGGAAATCCGAATCGGCCTTCTGCTTCCTGCATGGAACTTCCTGATTTTGGATGAATCTTTACATGTTATGAGTAAATTTTACATCTCCCTTGTTGCAATGTCTACCTGTACTTTCCAGAACGTGTGATAATTACCTTTGGATTTGACAAGTGCATGCGGGCTAATTGCCTTCCCAACTCAGCTTGATTTCCCCTTCCACTAAAATTTAGGAACTCAGTGCACAAGAAACTTCCCCTTGTGAAGTTGCCCGCGCATATAACCTTTGGAATTCTCAGAGTTTTTGTATCTACATGTATGCCAAGTGACATGGAACTGATTATATATCAGAACATACCATGACGCATACTTCTGCAGCGGGAGGGAGATAGCTCACCGTACATAGCTTGAAGGCCCAGTGATTCGCCTTTAAACATGGAATCGAAATCCCGTGATGAGGTTTTAACAAAAAACTTTTGGCCACATTCCGTGTCGTAAGTCATTTGAGAAGACCATCCTGAGCTTCCAATTGAGCTTGAACTGGTAACAACTAGCCCAGTGGAGTTTTCTATGGCGATTGATATCGGATCCCTTGCGCTGTAAAGTGAAACAAACTGTCAGCAACACGCACTTGCTGCAAACGTCGGAAGAACAGGAATATACCCCATGTCCAACGTAACTTACTGCTCAGAATTCACATAAACATGTAAATTTGGTTCTTTTGTAGAGCGCTGATGTCTTTAAAGTCACGAATGCTTGCAATTCAGTGAGCTAAAAAAACGGTGAGAGCATTGCGAACTCCTAAATATGGATTCTATACGCGAAAATTCGTACTTTGATGCTGCAAGAACCATTCTAGTTGCGTAGCGTGACTTGAGAGCTGATTTTACACCGTAGGCTGGGCGGGAGTGCACTGATGGCCCAGCACAGCTCCATAATATCATTATATCCCGTCCCCGGTCTACTTTGGGAACAAGTTATCGTTTATCCTTCTTTATAAGCTTCAGTAAGCCCTCTTGTCCCTTGATAACGCTGCACCGTGAAATAATTGCCCTGTAGAATTCACTTACAGGATCTCGTATCTGTGGTAATTGACATGTTCGATGATGATTGATTACATAAGTTACGGTGAAGCGGTATGTAACTCTGGGTCTGCACTCAGTTCGGGAGACTGGGACAGGGTGATGAATAGATCCTCGTTTTTTTATTATGTTGGGTATTGCTCTACTCCCGAAGTTCCGCGAATCGTTTTTTAGCGATGTTATTCAAAGACACGAGTTGTGCATACATGAGCAGTAGGTATTGATAAAATTAGCGTAGTTTGACGTTTCATGAAGGGATTTTCTTTTCCTCGATGGACGATTTGTAGCGACAAACGCCAGAGAAAATATGCAAGTCGGAGACATTGGGTTCTCATATGGAAATAAGTTTGCTACACCAGCTTTCTAAAGTACTGTTTCAAACGTGTTGACATTGAGCGCAGAGTACCCTACGAGAGCACCGAGAGTATCTTAGATTGTCACGCTTGAGAGAATACATATGTACTCTTTCGTCGAGCCCAAGGCTGAGATCTGCGAATCTTCCATCTCACTGTAAAACTGCTTCATTCAATTACGATTCAATTACCGCCGCATGTACTCCTCTGAAGTACTAAGCCGTTTATCTGAATCACTAAACTCATATTCCGCACTCTCAGATGCCCACACAAACATCAAAGACTTTCAAATCTAGACGATATTCTGGCCAACCTAGGATGCCAAAAACAAGGTCGTATGATTTCAAGCCACGTTTCACAAGACAATGAAAGGAGGTTTGTGCAAGAAGAATGCAGGTACAAAGAGATGATTACAACTGAGACATGTGGAATGGATGGGTTCTCATCTATGCTCCCTACGAAAGTGTGAGCACGGCCAACAAATGCCCATTAAACACATCAAAACATAATGGCATAGGGAGGCTAGTGCTACTACAACAGCCTTCACGGAGGAGCAGACTCCTGCAACCCATTGATAGACTAACATTGGCCAATCAGCTGGATGCATCAACCTGAAGAACAACCGAACTATATCTCTTGAGCGGCTGCCAACAGGGAAAGCGTGGTCAAGCAGGGTTGATGCCTTGCTACGCACTTTGCTGGGAGCATACCTACACCATTGTGAGAGCACTGATTATTCTGTGACTGACAATTCGTGATGTAATTAGTAACCCTTACCCACACAGTATATAACCAGGTAATTCTTGTGAGAGAAACAATGGTATTCCTATGTGATCTGATACAGTTGTTATGAATGAATGCAACTCAATTTCCCATTTCCAGAGATACAACTCGGCCCCGGTGTCCTATTGTCCCTATGTGAGTACATGGCAACAGTATACAATCAAAGTTCGCCCAGCCACAAGACATTGGGCAGTATTTCGGGCTGAGAATTACAACAAAGTCAAAAATCACTCCGTTTCGGATATGCAGTGACCTACTTGCAGAGTGATTTCGAACCTTGGCTGAATGCATGGGACAGCTAAAATCCATCACGGCATGCAGACAGTTCAAATGTAAGCTACCTGAACCCAATCAATGTGATTGTCTGTGGACCGATCACACCTTGGGCCACCAGGGAGCGTCAAATTGTAAAGCTCGCCTTGCAGACGTAATAGTGGCACTATGCTGATGTGGGCCGACCATTCTTCGCTGCGCAGTAAGAGAGGTTCTAATCCATCGAGGTACTGAAGTAGACCCTTGACCGAGGAGATGGCATGCAGAAGTATGCTGATTTCAGTGACGATGTAGTCATGTAAGGGCTTATCTTTGACAAAAGCTTCTCCAGACAATCCCGGAAGTCCCATCAGCGTGTCTGGGACTTCTGAGGGACTCGTGTAGTATGGTGCGTATGCAGCCATTATCCGCAGTAGAGCGTTCGGAAGCGGAACTTCGGACTTCGTAGACTCTGCCTCGGGGCTGGGAAGGCATTGAAGCATATTAATATACAGTCTGCGGAATTGAGCCTACAAACAGGTAGCTGGGTTACATCAGAAGCTGAAGGGATACGGATCAAGCCCATATCAAGCCTGATTACGCGTGATACTCCTTACACCTGAAGTGACAGGGACCGATTCTTCCACTTGCAACCGAGCAAGCGCATACCGTGCCATTCGTTGTTTCTAGCTCGAACACTTGTTTTGCACCCGTGGTGAGTACTACCAGGAGCTTCGATGTGCTGCCTCCTGCGCGGTTCCTGGATTTTAGGAGCCACTCGTGTAGAAGCAATGCATAAACAGCTACAATATGCCTGTGACTCCATAACTCCTGGCAGAGTCTAAGAACTTCCTCCGCTGGTTTCGGATTCTGCGGCACTACTGTCACCAGGTTACACACCTGATATGGCACGCAGGATGCTTTTACTGTGGCCAGATGAAATAGACACGCTGACTTACCTGAGCATAGAATGGTGCCAAAACTTCATAGAAGCAGGTATTGCTTCCTGTCCGCAGTACTTCTGCACACTATGACTGTACCGTTGTATGCTCAGCAATCTAATGCGATATCCCGTTCGAGCGCTTACTGCGGTTTAAGTAAACATCAGAACGTATATTCACATTGCCCGAGAAACCTTGAGTTGGTGCTGACTCAAGTACAAACACAATCAGCGTAGTATGTAGATAAACTGCAAAAGAAGTTCAATCACCTTGTGCAGGCTCATCAATACTCCCTGTAATGTCATTGAAAAGCTCTGCACATACAATGTGTCTATCATCTGCTGTTTGCGCGCCTAAAGCCTGTATACACTACACAGTGTTAGAATGCGTAGTTACGAAAGGGCTGCGGTTGTGCAGGCATTAGCTTGTAATTGGAGTAGATTTCCAGTCGATCAATGCACAAAGGCGGTACCAAATAAAGCTTCCTGGTGATTTCTGCCGATAATGACGAAGGTATCGTATTCTTCATAGCATATTCGTCTACAATCACCCAGAGGACAAGTACAAAAAAGCCCCATCGGCACGGTGTGCTATTTGGTCAGCTCTGGCGACAGTCCGGCCGGAATCCAGATTCTTGCAGCTTTCCACACCATATGAAAGTGACAGTGCACGTTTATGTGAATACAAGCGTAATTCCTTTGGTCTCAATAGATGAGAGGCGAGCTGGCCGAGGGTCAACAGCAAGCAAAAGCGATTTCTCAGCTATTAAAAGATGAGTAGGCGCAATCACATTATTAGCTAAGGAATGAATTTGGCACAGCCAGCTGAAGTGATCATAGCAATAATAATGTATAGATGACGACCTGCTGTGTTATTCCCGGTGGTACTGTAAAAGTTCAAATCGTGTCAAAAGGAGATAAATATTCACGTTCTTCATCAGATTCGTGGTTTACTGTCTTCTGAAACTCCGTTATGTCACAACAAAACAGCATGGCATCGTCACTGGCGTGCGCAAGGCTGCTCATTGCTCTCAAGAAACTATTTGGGCAGTACTGAGTTTATAGATAGCGTTGAGTCTTCACCTGCAATCAGAGCATGTTTCAATGTAATAATATGTTCGGCTGCCTCGCCATGGCACTGAATTAAATGAGAACCCGTCACGATCCAGGCCGTCAAGTGACACGTGGCAATTTTATCTTGGCGTGCGTCAGGTGAAGTTGGAGCACGTCAGTTCCCCTTACGCTTGACGTTCCTTGGCGTTGACACTGGAACGTATGGCAATCGAACGAATAATAGTGAAGCATCCCCGTGCGATATGTGTTTTTAGGTGCACATGTATCCAGTACTCTGGACAAACTGGTGTTGAATTGAAAACTCTCACTCTTTTTCTGAAATCACTGTTTTTCCTTTGGAACTGTTCACGTTGTTAGAAATATCTATTCACACTCTCAAGTATTTGCCGGATGGACTCTCTTACTTGGTAGTGGAGTGAGTAGGCATGTTACACGTGGAAGATTCGTCCCTATGCATGGGCTGTAATCTAATTCGCACAAATGGGTCCAGCACTGCAACGTTATTTGTGATGGAAATAGACGTCTAGCTCACGTTTTCGTTGACTTCGAAGTCTATTGTGTTGAAGTTTTACAAAATTGACGAACGCTGCTTGTCAAAGCTCAGAATCTGGACTTAGCAACGCGGGTTTCATGGACAGGCTGCTTGTATCTACCCCACGTACCCTCACACTCACGATTTCCAAAACAAAAATTTTCAATTAGTAATAAGCAGAGGCCATGCAGTGGGGAATACGCTGTGACAGTACCGCAAATTTAAACTACAAGCGCATGCCATGGAGTGGAACACATAATCTTGGGGGAAATCATAGCGAACGTGAACCTCATTGTTACGGGAAAACTTTGATGGGATGCTGTTGGATCTGGCGTGCTCTGCGGAAGACTGCCACTGGAAGATCTCCACACTTACCCGCCCAAGCTTTGTTCGCCACGAACATTTCAAAATGTGCGACCTCTTTACGATGGAGTCGCTCCAGCTCCTGCATAGTAAATTCGTGAAACATAGTGCCACAATAGGGTCAGTAAGGACACCCTCGGTGACTGTGTCACACATTTCGTTAGAAACTCCGATCTCTGACTACATAAAAACTTCAGAGGACAGAAAAGTAAACGAATCTGCGATTCGGAGATTTCATCGTGGTCGTACCTA
>JAULKQ010007871.1:1880-13613 GCA_032356285.1 Smithsoniella earleae | reverse complement strand
CGCGTAGATCCCGAGACACGGCATCTGCATCCCCATGAACTCCTGACGATTCTCCTGCACGAGCGTCCGCAAGACGCGGATGTCTTTCGGGAGGCCCCGTTGCGGGCGGGTGGTCATCACGCATCGTGGAGCGGCCAGTCCGAGTTCGAGCTTCGCGCCGCCGAGACTCGCCGTGCGTCCGACCCAGTCGTTCTCGACGAATCCGGTCGCGTCGCCGGTGTCGATCACGACGCTCGGCCGGAATCGAGCCTCGGTGATCTCGCTTCCCGGGAGAAGCGACGCGAGATGCGCGATGCTCGAGGTCGCCAAGAGGTGGAGCGGCTCGAGGTCGGCGAAGGATCCGACTTCCGCCATGGCGAGCGGGAACTCGATCGTCGCGTCGGAGAGGGGAAGGCCTTCGACCTGGGGCCAGTAGGTATCGTAGACGTGGCCCGCCTCGCCGGCGGCGACGAGCTCCACCTCGGCATCGAGGGCGTCGGCGCAGCGTCGTGTGAACGCAGCGAGGTCTTCGGTGCTGCACTCTTCTCCGTCGATCGTCGCAAGGATCGGCGGGAGCGCCTCGCCGACCACGGGTTCGCGCGTGAAGCATGCCGACAGCTCGAGGAGTCGCTCTCCTTTCTGCGCGTGCTTGCCGCTCAGGATCTTCCCGCTCTCCTTGTCACGCAGGGCGAAGGCGCGGTCGGCAAAGATTCCGCTCTCGAGGAGGGTCGTCGCCTCGACGGCTTCTCCCTGAAACGACTTGATGGGAATGCGCAGGATGTCACGGATTCGGCCGCTCACGGTGCTCATGGGGATAGATAAGCGCGCCGGACCCGGCCGGTCGAGGCGGTGCTCGAAAGGGGTTGACTCATACGATAATTCCATTACTATGGAAGAATGAAAACGACGGACGCCGTGACGGTCTTGTCGGCCTTGGCCCAGGAGGCTCGCCTGGAGGTCTTCCGGGTTCTGGTCCGGGCCGGACCCGACGGGATGCCCGCGGGCGCCATCGCCAAATCGCTGGGGATCCCGGCGGCCACGCTCTCGTTTCATCTGAAGGAGCTGAAGAACGCGGCGATCGTCAAGTGCCGCCGCGACGGCCGGTCCCTCATCTACAGCCCCAACTTCGACTCGATGACCGAGTTGTTGGGCTTCCTCACGGAGAACTGCTGCCAGCGTGGGGTGGACGGGAGCGCGGAGCGATGCGCGCGCTCGGCGTGCTGAACACGGACGAACGATGATCGCCGCGACCGAAACCGCGAGTCGAGATCACTCGCGAGACATCAGGAGAAGAGACCCATGCGCGTACAACTCGCACTGAACGTCGAGAATCTGGAAGAGGCCATCGCCTACTACTCCAAGCTCTTTGGGGTCGAGGTGAACAAGCGCAAGCCCGGCTACGCGAACTTCGCGATCGACGAGCCACCGCTGAAGCTCGTGTTGTTCGAGGCCCCGGGTGCGTCGGAGCGCCTGAACCACCTGGGCGTCGAGACGTTCGAGCAGGAGGATGTCGACAAGGCGATCCAGCGCCTCGGCGACGCCGGCATCAAGGAGGCGGAGGAAGAGTCCTCCACGTGCTGCTTTGCGACGCAGAACAAGGTGTGGTCCGTCGATCCACAAGGGATGCGCTGGGAGTGGTACCGCATCCTGGCCGACGCCGAGAGCTTTGGCGACGACGGCCACGACACGCGGGAGAACCCGGCCGCGGCCACCCCGACGAGCTGCTGCGGCGTCGCCGACGAGTAGGAGCGCGATCAGCGAGCGGTGACGATCCAGGCCGAGGAGCCGAGACCGAGGCCATCGTCCCCCGCAAACGGCCCGAGCGCTTCGCGCAGATCGCCTGCGACCGTTGCGCGCACGTCGTCGCTCTGGTCTTGAAGAAGCCGGGCGCTCGGGCCGAGGGTCATCAGGAAGTCGACCGCCTCGTCGATGTCGGCACCCACCGACAGCTGGGCCGTGAGCGCCGTCAGGTTGACGTCCTCGAATCCCGCGTCGGTCAAGATGCTGCGAACCCGGTCGGGATCGGCGAACGAGAAGGGGCCCGGCTCTCCCGGTTCCGGGGCCGGGCCCGGATCGACGTGGCGGGCCGTCACGGACAGCGGGATCGCGACCCACGGGTTCTTCTCGAGCCCCTGCCAGCACACGAAGCTCATGCGACCGTCGGGTCGAAGTGCGCGGCGCATGTTTGTGAAGGCGGCCACGGGATCGGCGAAGAACATCACTCCGAACCGTGAGAAGAGCACGTCGACGCTGCGGGCCTCGAAGGGATAGACCTGCGCGTCGCCCGCTTCGAATCGCAGGTTCGCGGCCCCCGCGCCGCGCTCGCGTGCGCGCGTGAGCATCGGGTCGGAGAGGTCGAGGCCCAGGACCGAGCCGTCCTCGCCCACTCGACGTGAGAGCTCCAGCGAGGTCGCGCCACAACCGCAGCCGACGTCGAGCGCGCTCTCGCCGGACTCCACGCGGATCGCGTCGAGCGCGGCGGCCCCGTAGGGCTCGAGCCGTGCGTCGAGCTTCTCTTGGCCGTCGACCCAACGATCGCCGCCGATCTCGTTCCAGAAGCGGCTCTGCTCTTCGTTGGCCTTGTCCGTCGGGGTCGTCATGCTCGTGCCGGTGCCGCTCACGAAGGATCCTCGCGGCAGAGGAGAAAGTAATTGGGCATGTCTTTCCCACCCTTGGTCGCGCGGCCGATCAACAGATGCGGTGAGACGCGACGGAGATAGTCGATCATCCCGTTATAGATGAATCGCGACAGACGGTACGTGTTGTCGTGGATGTCGGGCCACTCGTTCGGCTTGCCGGTCGGGACTCGGGTGTAGTCGACCGCGACGCCGCCGGGACCCGTAGGGGAGTCGTACGCGACGAAGTAGCCGGGGCCGGTCAGCGGCGCGAGCCAGCCGACGGGTTGGTAGTTGTAGCCCCAGAGCTCCGTGCCGTCGTTCGATCGGCAGAAGCGCTTCTGGAATCGGGTGAACAGGGGGAGCGAGTTCTTGCCGTGAAAGATCACGGGTTGAAGCGGGCCCAGGGCCGGGGGAACCATCTCGTCGATCGTGACCGATCGGCCCTCGCACGCGTCCCAGAGCCGCGCCTGGGTCCTCGCGTCGATCGATTCCGTGATCTCCACGCGCTCGCTCGGCGATGCTTCCTCGAAGCGTCCGGCAGCCTCGTCGCGGTCGATCCGGGGTGTCGTCAGGGCATCCAGGGTTGCGCTGATCTGGCTCATGGCCCCCCTCCATACCGGCATCGGCCGCCGCATGCCACGCCCCCGGTTTGGCCCGCCGGGAGGGATTTGCGAGGATTCGCACCATGCCGGAGAAGGATCCGCCGAAGGCCCTGGAAGAAGGCGACGATTTCGACGGGGTCACCTTCGAGGATCTCGATCTGGGAGGGGTGCGCCTCGGCGAGAAGAGCTTCCGGGATTGTCGGTTCGTAAAGGTCCGTTGGGCCGAGGCCCAGCTCGCCGGCTGCACGTTCGAGGACTGCGCGTTCGAGGACTGCGACCTCACGATGGCGAAGGTTGCCGGGGCCGCCTTCCGCGAGGTCGCGTTCGTTCGCAGCAAGCTCATGGGGGTCGACTGGACCGACGTGCGCGGGCTCGTATTCGCGGTGAGCTTCGAAGAGTGCAATCTCAGCCACGCGACGTTCTCCGATCGAAAGATGCCGCGCACGATCTTCCGGAAGTGCCGCGCGCACGAGGCGTCGTTTGCCGGGGTCGACCTGACGAAGTCGGTGTTCGCCGGTTCCGATCTCCGAGGCGCGCGCTTCATCGACACGGTTCTGGTCGAGGCGGATCTGTCCGAGGCCGTCCACTACGACATCAGCCCCCAGCAGAATCGTCTCCGGAAGACGAAATTCTCAGAGGAGGCGGCCCTCGCGCTGGTGGCGCAGCTGGGCGTCGTCGTTCCCAAATAGGCGCCGGGGACGGGCGGACGGCGGCGTTTCGACCCGCCGTCGATCGCGGTAGACTGACGTGATGGCGGCGGATCCTTCACGGCGACGCGCCCGCCGCCGGCTCCTGTGGGCCACGGTGGCGTTCGTGCCGATCCTGGTGACCGGGCTCCTCGTCTCCGTGGCACTCGAGGCGCGAGACCGTCTGCCGGAGTTGCTCGCTTGGGTGGTGCGCGAGTTCGTTCCCGGTGTGGAGCTGCAGGTCGCGACGGCGCGGCTGGAGTCGCGGAATCGGTTCGTCGCGACGGACGTCGTCGTGACGCTGGGGGACTCCCGGAAGCCGGTGTTCCAGGCGGAGCGTTTGGCGGTCGACTTCGCGCTTTTCGAGATCTGGGAGGAGCGCGTGCGGGCGGTGAGCGTCGATCAGCCGCGCGTCGCCTGGACCGACGAGACGGTCGGTGGAGCGTTCGGCCCGGGTGGGACCGCGACGGCGCCGGGCGACGGCTTCGGCTGGTCCGTGGATCGGCTCTCGGCCCGTGGTGGCCACCTCGAGGTTTCGCGTCCGCCCTCCCTCCCGGAGTTCGTGTTCGACTTCGATCTCGACCTCCACGACCTCGGCAGTACCGAGGCGAGCGCCGAGCGGGTGCGGACCCTCTCGGTGACGAACGTTCGGGTCGGCCCCGACGAGCACCCCCTCATCCGCTCGCCTCGAATCGAAGCCGAACTGTCGGTGGCCGCGGCCCGCCGGGGGCAGCTCGAGCGTCTCGAGATCACCCGCCCGGAGATCGATCTTTCGGCGGCGTTGCCCGAGGCGTCCGCGTCGGACCCGAACGCCTCGCCCGAGGGGAGCTTCGCGGTCGGCCACCTCGTCGTCGAGGATGCCCACCTGACGTCCCCGCCGGCCGGACAGCTTCCGGGCGTCGAAGCGCGCTTCGGCCTCGACCTCCGCGACGTCGGAGACGGCCCCGTACGCGGCGATCGGAGCCACGCCGTGGAGGTCACGGACGTTCGCGTGACGACACCGGGAGCGACTCACGAACCGATGTTGACGATCGCCCGACTCTCGGCCGACATCTCCGTCTCGGACGTTCTCGAGCGGCGTTCGATCGAGGCGCTTCGCGTGCCCGATGGAACGCTCCTCCTCGACGCGCGCGGTCGGAGGTTTCTCCTCGCCGAAGACGCCGCCGCGGGCCGCGCGAGCGGAGCCGCGTGGACGATCGGCACGCTCGAGATCGGGACGCTTGCCGTCCATCTCGCGGAGCTCGGCCCGCCGCTCCCGGACGTCACGTTCGACGTGCACACGACGCTCACCGATCTGCCGCTCTCCGCGGCTGCGGCGGAGATCGCCGATGACGCGCAGGAGTTGGAGCTCGCGAGCTTGGCGCTCTACTCGCCCTTCGATCCGTTCAAGAAGGTCGTGACGGTAGGTAGCGTGTTCGTGGACTTCACGTTGGCCGGCCTCACGCGTCAGAGAATTCATCAGGTGAAGTTGTTGCGCCCGACGATCTACCTCGCGGAAGATCTCTTCTGGTACATGACGAACGAACGTGAGGGCGCGACGTCGTCGCCGCCGTCGCCGTGGACGATCGACCTCCTGAAGGCCGAGCTCGGGAGCCTGATCCTCGAGATCGGGAAGGCGCGGCGGGTGGGCTTGCCGATCACTTTCGAGACGCAAGTCCGGGACGTGAAGCTCGACAACCTGGCGGATCTGAAGCTCGCCGCGGAGCTCCACGTCCCCGAGGAGAGCTACAGCTTTCCCGACTACGACGTGGACCTCGACCGCGTCCGCGGGCAGCTTCAGTTCGACTATCCGCCGGGAGAGGGATCGGAGAACTTCGTCAGCACGTTGTACGCCGATGTCTTCACCTGGCAGGAGTACAGCATCGAGGAGGGCTGGCTGTCTCTCACGTTCGACCCGAAGGGCATCAACGGCACGTTCGGTGGAGCGGGGTACGACGGCTACCTGAACGGCGGGCTCACCGTTCCCTACGCGTTCGGCGAGCCGTGGGTCGGCTGGGTATCGGCGAGCGAGATCGACTTGACGGAGCTCACGGCAGTGATCGCCGGGGGCGCAGTCGAGATGACCGGGCCGCTCGACGCCAACATCGCCCTCACGATCGCGAACCAGTCGCTGGCGACGGCCAAGGTAGACCTCCGGCTCGCGAAACCGGGTCGCCTCGTGTTGACGCGACTGCGTGAGGCAGAGATCCCGAAGGACTGGCCTTCGTGGCAGCGGGACCTGGGGAACATCGCGCTCGAGACGCTCGGGAACTTCGAATACGCCATGGGCAAGGGCAAGCTCGACTACGCTCGCGGCGTGGGCCTCGCCACGCTCGACCTGAAGGGGCCCCACGGCGGGCGCAGCCTCGAGGTGCGCTATCATGGCGAGGGAAGCGACCCGCTTTCGCTCGACGTTCGCGTCGCTTCACGAGAGGATGGGACGTGATGCCGGCCGTCCGCTTCCTCTGCCTCACCGTTCTGGCAACGGCATGCTCGCTTCCCGCGGTGCAGGTCGAGACGCCGAAACCGATCGCGATCGACATCAACATGCGCGTGGACGTCTACCAGCACGACGGGAAGGACGGAGACGCGGGCGGGGCCTCGGCCGTCGGCACGAGCGTGGCGGACATCGAGGCGCGGCGACGCGCCCGAATGGCCGAGGTCCAGACGCTCAAGAATTCGCGCCTCGTTGGTGAGAATCACGAGGGTCTGCTCTCGGTCCGAGACCTCCCGCCCGGTGACTACGGGGCGTACGTGAAGAAGACCGTGGAGGCCGAGAACGCCGATCGGATGGCGCTGATGGAAGCGACGGCGAACAAAGAGCAGAAGCCTCTTTCCGAGGTTCAGCAGAGCATCGCAGATCTGTGGCGCGAGCGATCGTTCCCGGGGGAATGGATCGAAGTGCGGGATGCCGGCGGCGCGTGGACGTGGGTTCAGAAGGCGGGGGACGAGACGCCGAACTCCTGACCGGCTACCGGAACGCCGGCATCACTTTCTCGGCGAACAGTTGCGCGGGTTCCCGCGTGTCTTTGCCGAAGAACTCCATCACGAACGACGTGCACCCCATGTCGACGTAGCGCCCGATGCGATCGATCACGCCCTGGGGCGTGCCCCAGATTCCATCCTTCTCCAGGTCGCCCCCCATGTGGCCGCCGTAGATCTTGCCGGCCTTCTGGAGAGCGGCCCGGGCCGCGTCGTCGTCGGCGCCCAGGATCACGACGCACTGCTGCGAGACCTCGAGCGTGTCGAAGTCGCGTCCCTCTTTGTCGCAGCGCTTCTTCATCGCTTCGATCTTCTGAGGGAGCTGGCCCTGAACCGCAGCCATGTTGTTCCAGATGTCGGCGTGACGCGCGACGATACCCATCAGCACCTTCTCGCCGCCACCGCCGATCAGGATGGGTGGCGTGCGGATCGGCTTCGGTTCGCAGTACACGTTGTCGACGGAGGCGTACTTTCCCTCGAACGTGACGCACTCCTCGGTCCACATCTTCTTCATGATCTGGACGGATTCCTCGAGGGCGCGCAGCCGTTCGCGGACCGATGGAAACTCGCAGCCGTAGCCCTTGAACTCGGGTTCGAACCAGCCGGCGCCGAGACCGGCGATCACGCGCCCGCCGGAGATCTGGTCGATCGTCGCGATCTGCTTTGCGAGCACGGCGGGGTTCCGGAAGAACGGCGGCGTGACCAGGGTGCCGAGCCCGACGTTCTGCGTGATGGCGGCGACGGCCGCGAGCTGGGTCCAGCCCTCCAGGATCGGAAGATTGGGCATCGGGACGCCGTACAGGTGGTCGCACACCCAAACCGAGTCGAAGCCGAGTCGGTCGAAGGTCGTCGCGGCGTCGGCGGCTTGCTGCCAGCTGCGTTTGATCTGAGGGAGGGTGACTCCGAAGCGTATGGGGCGGCTCATAGCCGTACTTTACGGCGGAGGTTGCCTCCGGGGCAACTGGCGCGCGGCTCAGGCGATCATGGCGAGGAGCGCCTCGACGACCTCCGGGTCGAACTGGGTCCCGGCGCAGCGACGGAGCTCGTCTCGGATCACGTGGGGCGTGAGCGCGCGCCGGTCCGGGCGGTCGGTAATCATGGCGTGGTAGGCATCGGCCACGGCGATGATGCGTGCGACCTTTGGAATGGCCTCGCCGGCGAGGCCCAGCGGGTAGCCCTTCCCATCGAAGTGCTCCTGGCTCGCACGCACGAGTTCGGTCAGATGTCGGGTCTCCCGGAGGGAGTCGACGAGGTCGGCGCCGGTGTGCGTGTGCTGGTCCATGGCGTCGCGGTCTCCGGGCGAGAGTGGTTCGGTCCCATCGAGGATCTCGAGCGGCACGTAGATCTTCCCGATGTCGTGCATCAGGCCGGCTTGTCCGGCCACTCGAATGTCCTGGAGACTGCAGCCCATGTGGCGGGCCAGGCGAGCGGAGAGGGCACCGACCGCGATCGAGTGACTGCTGGAGTCCGGGTGCCGACCACCCAGGGTGCGCAAGAACGCGCGAAGGGCCGAGGGCGTGCCCGCGCCGAACGCGCGTCCCGCGGGTTCGCGCTGGGGTCCGGGTGCGAGCAAGGTCTCGATGCGATTGCGGCCGCCGGTCTTGCCAGACAGCATTGCTTCGTCGGCCGCATTGATGAGCTCTGAGCTGCGATCCTGATGGTCGGAGAGACTGGATACGCCGATCGTCACTGTGATGGGGACGGTGGCTGCGCCATCGGAGCGGATGACGCTCGAGACACCCTCTCGGATTCGTTCGGCGACCTTGATCGCGGTGGGAGTGTCCGTGGCGGGAAGCGCGACGACGAATTCGTCTCCGCCGTAGCGTGAGACCACGTCGACGGTGCGGACGAGCCGGCGGAGGGTGCCGGCGACGAGTCGAAGGATCGCGTCTCCGCGATCGTGACCGAACTCGTCGTTGACCGCCTTGAAGTGGTCGAGGTCGATGAAGAGAACGCTCATCTCGTCTCCGACCGAACGCGCATGGTTCAATAGGGGAGTGAGCTGCTGCTCGAGGCCGCGCCGATTGAGAAGCCCCGTGAGCGGATCGGTGAGCGCGGCGCTCTGTGCGTCACGGAGGCGGAGGCTCGTGTCGAGCGCCGTCGCGGCCTCGGCGCAGTACAGGGCCGACAACGTGCGCGACGGCGGCTCCGCGACCGAGAGCTGCAGGGACAGAACACCGACTCCCTCGCTCGCAACGCTCAGTGGGAAGTGAACCCAGCGGCCCCCATCGTCGCCTCCTTCGTCTTCCAGCGTGGTCCATTCGCGGGTCACGCGGGCCGGGAGCGAAGGGTCGTCCCGCGGGAGCGGGTCGGGTTCGGGAACGTTCCGCACCGCGAGGGGGCGCAATTCGTGGCCCTCTGGCGTCCAGAGGATCGCTTGCCGCGCGTCGAGCACGTTCTGCGCGAGATCGAGGATCCCGATGGCGACGCGGTCCGGCGCGAGTCCGGTACCGACCATTTGATGCAGGCGGAGAATGGCCTTCAGGAGCTGGTAACCTGCATCGAGACGACGTGTCATCGCCTCGCGCTCCGCGAGCAGCTGCCGGATCGTGAGCTCTCGTGTCGGCGTGTCCGAGTCTTCGAAGTTGCTGCCGAAGATCTCGCGAAGGTCGACCGGAAGATCGCTCGCGTCGGGGTCGATCGGGTCCGGCTCGGGGAGGGAGCCGGCGTTTGGGGCGAGGCGGCCCGTCACCTTGCGGACACGGACGACGAGGTCCTGTCGATTGATCGGCTTCGGGCAGATCCCCTGGGCTCCCAATCCGATGCCTCGGATCTGAATCGCCGGGTCCGTGACGCTCGTGGCGAGGAGGACGGGGATTCCGGCGAGAATCGGGTCCACTCGCATGCGACGGAGCACCTCGAGGCCGCTCTTTCCCGGCATCATCACGTCGAGGAGGACGAGGGCGACGTCCGGACCCAGGAGCTCCCACGCTTCGTCGCCGTCCTGCGCGATCTGACAGGCGTAGCCCTCGCGGGAGAGGACCCGCGCCACCAGAGCGGCGGAGACCGGATCGTCGTCGACGATCAGGATGCGCTCCTTCTCGAAGCCGCTCCGGGGGTCTTCACCCCCAATGGGCGTCTGGGCAGTCTCCATCGAGATACTCGGCCACGGGCGATCCCCGGAAAGGGTGCGCCACTGTAGGTACTTTGCGGCATTCCGGGTCGTGGGCTTGAGGGCGAAAGGTTTTCCGGAGCCGCTCAAGAAGAGCGGTCCTGGCGCCGATGAACTCCGAGGGCGCATCCGCCATGGCATCGATCGATTTCCTGGCAGATCTCCACCTGATTACGCAGCTCTTGCTGGTGTTCACGGTGGTACTCTTCACCGTGAGCGGGCTCGATGACCTCCTCATCGACGTCTACTACTGGTGCCGTCAGATCTACGTCGCGGTGTGGATTCGGCCCCACCATCCGCGTCTCCGCGCCGAGCAGCTGTCCACCGTTCCCGAGCAGCCCATCGCGATCTTGGTTCCCGCCTGGCAGGAGTCGGACGTGATCGAGCGGATGCTGGAGAACACGATCCAGACGCTCGACTACAGCAACTACTGCATCTTCGTCGGGACGTATCCGAACGACGAGGCGACCCAGATGGCGGTCGAGCGGATGCGCGAAAAGTACCCCAACATCGAGCGTGCGGACTGCATCTCGGATGGACCCACGTGCAAGGCCGATTGCCTCAACTGGATCGTTCAACGGATCCGACATCGCGAGCGCGAGACCGGCGTACCGTTCCAGATCTTCGTCATGCAGGATGCGGAAGACATCGTCCATCCGCTCTCGCTGAAGCTCTACAACTACCTGATGCCGCGCTTCGCGATGATTCAGACGCCCGTGTTCTCCTTGCCGCGGCGCCTCCTCGACTTCACGGCGGGCGTGTACATCGACGAGTTCGCCGAGCTACACAGCAAGGACCTGATCGTGCGCGAGCGACTCGGTCACAACGTGCCGAGCGCGGGTGTGGGAACGGCGTTCTCCCGCGCGGCGGTCGATGCGGTTGCGGCGGAGAACGCCAACCAGGTCTTCCGCGTCGACTCGCTTACCGAGGACTACGATTTCGGGTTCCGTCTCGGATCGCTCGGGCTCAAGTCGATCTTCGTGCGTTTCCCCATCGAGCGCGAGATCACGCGACGCCCGTGGTGGTCGACCAAGGAACGTACCGAGCGCGTCCGCGATTGGATCGCGACGCGCGAGTACTTCCCGAACCGGTTCTGGGCGTCGGTTCGGCAGAAGACGCGCTGGGTGATCGGGATCGCACTCCAGGGATGGGAACACCTCGGATGGCGGGGCGATCTGCGAACGAAGTACGTCCTGTTCCGGGACCGTAAGATCCTTCTCACGTCTCAGGTGAACATCCTGGGCTATGTGGTGGTCGCGTTGGTGTGCGCCTTCTGGCTGTACGAAGCGCTCGCGGACATGCCGTATCACTTCTCTCCTCTCGCCGGCCTCGATACCTGGGTGATCGCGCTCTTGATCCTGAACGGTGGCTTTTTCTTGCTCCGGCTGGCGCAGCGCTTCATCGCCGTCACGCGCCTGTACGGCGTTCGACAGGGATTGATGAGCGCGCCGCGTCTCGTGTTGGGCAATCTGATCATGTTTCTCGCCTGCTGGCGGGCGATCTGGCAATACGGCCGATCCCGTTTCACGGGAGAGACGCTGCGGTGGGACAAGACCGATCATGCGTTCCCGAGCGAGGAGCAACTCGAACATCAGAGGCGCCGACTCGGCGACCTGTTGCTCGAACGTCGGTTCATCACGACCGCCGCGTTGACCAAGGCGCTCGAGGTCCAGTCGAGAACGGGGCAACCTCTGGGCACGATTCTCGTCGAGCTGGGGCTGGCGGAGGAGAACGACGTCCTCCAGGTCCTCGGTGCCCAGCTCCGGATGGCCGTG
>JAULKQ010007860.1:0-13617 GCA_032356285.1 Smithsoniella earleae | reverse complement strand
GGCTACCCGACAGAACTCTGAGATATTCACTGAAATCCAAAATTACGCAATCCATACACCAGGCTGCCATGAGCCCCGTAAAGGCCCTTTTATCGAGAGAGTGGAAAAGGATTCGGGGTCTCGGACAGGGAATACTGAGCAAGCCGAAAATTGGCCTTCATCTGTTCGGTCTATTATGTCCAGGTGAAATGAAATATTTGCGCGCAAAACAGTGTCTTTTCTGAACCTCACCTCACCTTACAACAGGTGAATCCTTATTCTCCCATTTTTGGAAGATGGCGCATACCTTTTCTCCGTTAGAGCAAGATGCTGACGGCTGACCATGGTAGAGCAGGAATAATTCAAGTAAATGCACAGTTTTTTGCTTCTCAGTAGTCTCCATTGGTAAAGATACAGAATCGCTAACGTCTCAAGGTGATAGTTCCGACACAAGTCGTATATTCATTGTTTGTGTGTGCTAAGTATTTATATTTTAACGTTGAATAAACGCGATTTGTATGCATACCAAAACTCTATTTACATTATGAACATTACACAATCACAAACCCAACGTTATGTCCAGTATCTGCACTATATTCTAAATTCATGTAGAAGCCTATAATTATAGGTTGTTATTGGATATAGTAAGTCAACTTTTTTGCAATGGAAACATTGTAAGCAGGCGTGTTCAATTAATGTGGAGTAGGAGAAGGTGTAATGGGTACATTTTTCAACATATGTGAACTAGGTAGGTAATAGTGAATAAAAATAAGAGTGTAGTGGTACAAAATTGGTGATATTGACAGATGTTGTTGTGTAATGTTACCCATATTCTCCAATCGAATGGTATTTAGTTAGAGAAGAGTGAGGAAGGGTTGTAACGATTGTGACGATATCATTTCAATCCTTTTACTTTACAAGATGGAATATTTTACAGGGTGTAATACAGATGGGTAAGAATGACCATATTTGTTGAACATGTTAATATAACTTGGTAAAGACAATATTTCTTAACATTACAACAGTTGTAAATTAATATATTCAACTCACGAAACCAAGTGGAACTGCATTTTCCACACTTCTTCATCTCCTTTCCACACATCCCATTGTTAATCAAACTACTCCATTTGTATGGACTTGCGCAAGAGACTGTGTCACATGATGTTATGCAAACCACTTCAAAACTTGTCGAGCATCTACAAGAAAAGCCATGTTACTAATTCTCCATCGCTCACCTTGCAGAAGCTTCATTATTCCCATTCTTCCTTATGATTTGGCAGTAACCTGTGGTAGACAGCTTCTATTTGACCAGCTTCTATTTGACTACCGAAAACCATCAGTAAGCACATCAGAGGGGAGATGCAATAGTCAGCACAAAGGCGGAAAACACGTACAGCTCCCTTGTCACTCAGTTCATGGACGAAGTCCAGGGGTGTAGCTCACTTCTGCTCATGGTAAGATGGTAAAGAACTGCATCGAGAATTTAAGTTCACCTCCTCCTCACCCTAAAAATGGACTCTGGGACGCAAAGCCTCTAGTAGAATACAATAGTGTCATGTTGAAATGAAGGAACGAAGTTTGACCGGCAACAACCGGGGTTTTGGAGGTTGACCAGGCGCGAGGAAGCGAATAACGTTCAACTTCGTTAATGTGCCAGGTAGGATAGCCATGTTGTCCAGCAGACCGCTACAAAGTTGTTGTACAGTATGCGTTGCTCCGTTGGCACAAAGTAGAAATTCAAGCCATGTGCAAGTGGCCAAATAGTCCAGTTGGCTAGTAGAGTAGGCACCACCTTATCCTGCGCACACAAAGTTAATTCGTAACGAAGAGTGCGTAAATCATAAAGGAAAAGTAGTTATGATCGGTACCTGAGCAATGCAAGAGCATGCTAGCGCACTGAATCGCACGCACAGTACGATGCATCATGCACAAGATTCTACCACAAGCAAAACAGTGTAAAAATCTGTTTGAAGCTGACACGTATCAGTGCTTTCGGGTGAAGAGTACAGAAAATTGTCGGCAGCAAACGGACTGTACTGCTCATTTCGTTCTTTTGCTGTACGTGCAAATTCCCAAAGGAGCTCGTTGAGAAAGAGCAGACTTACCTGTAGCGCTGCAGGAATTCCTGAGAAGTTAAGGTGTGCCGTCTCGAGGAACACGTACAGGGCGACCGTGAAGATAGGTGCATATATGAGCTGATCGATAGCAATCTTTGTACCCACTGCACACAACGCAACGTTACGACACATGCTAGGCTGCTTACAATTGAGCTTCACACTCTAACAGTTCAAAGCGACATCAGGTTCTAAAACTTTAAGAATTCAAGATTACGACAAACGTCCTTGATGCTAAATAGGTCGAAGATTCTACCCGAGTACCTAGCGAGCTCGGTGAAGACTGTCGGAAACACGGGACGTGGTTGAAGAGAGACAGACGTACCCGCTTTTGCACTCTTGGGATTTTCAGGGTTAATAGTTTTGTCCATCCATGTCTGCAAACATTAAAACAATTCAAGGGACTCTGGTGGAACGTCAAAGAGCTTTCACACACGCTCGCAGCACGACTTGCCGACACGTTAGGCTTTAATGGCAATAAAACGGTTATAATGGTATGTATTATGCAGTCGCTTTAGTGCCGGACAACACTTGTCGGTGCTAGAGGTTTGCAGCCAACTCACGAAGCCCGCATGTCAAGTTCAAGCCACCAAACAGTTGTACTTTCAGAATCGCACGTAGAAGGCATTTCCAGCTGGCGCGTCAATGAAAAACCCGTATCCCGCTAAAATCAGCGTGCGGCTGATGACAAAGTTGGGCTCCGTGAGAAGCTGAGCTACAATATCCCCGAGGAAAAACCCAGTAAAGGATGTCCAGCTCTTTGTGAGAACAGGGTTGGTCTCCAACTGGTACATGTAGTACCTGTGGCAAACGGCATGAACACGTTAAATTCGATTGTGCGATAGCGAACACTGTGTTGCGCACTTCACTTCTGATCACGCACCTCACTGGCGCTGACTGCATAATCGTGGAACCAACTCCATCGCTTCTCTCCTCTTTTTCGTCCAAGTCAGGTACAGCGACAGCAGATGCTTCTCGCTTCGGTGCTGATACAACAGCAGTCGACACCCATTCCTCAGTGGGTTTGTAGCTTCCAGGGACAAGAATGCTTGGTTCAACGACGCTTGTTGAAGCTGCGAAACTTGAAGCATCCGGAGCATCAAGTGTTTGTGCTTCGAAATCTTGGGTTGCACCACACCGTACACGCCTAGGCACTCGCAGAGCAAGCGACTGACCATAGCGTCTAGTAGAAATAGCAGTAGACATGATTACCTTGACGTGCAGTGGGTAACGGGAAGTGCTGCAAAACGGTTCAGGTAGCCAGGGTGTTCGGACAGATGAACAAGTTGATCCCCGTTACCCACGATGTCAAAATTACATTGATGATCGCATTGTGTTTGCAGGTCTTTTTATTGTGTCGGAAGTGCTCATGAAGTTGTCTGGACAGCACAGCTTACATTCCGTATGCATTTGCATGTGGCTCTCGGCCGACATGGGTATTTTGGGGCATTGAATTTAGGATACCAACTGGATAATATAGATACTGGTCTGTAACGTCCAGAACAACTAGAAGATCGGATTACGTATATTAAACAAAGTTATCTCTAGCTGAACGAATAAAGTGAATTCAGTCGACAGGAGCCTAGCTTGTTTCCTCTCTCGTGCGGAACAGATCGATGGGAATCGGCTGCCGCCGCTACCTTCCAATTCGAATCGAGTGACATTTGGATCCACCCACGAGATATTATAATCGGCACTCGCTGACAGACAAAAGGCTTCAGAACGCGATATTTCCTTGCCAATCATTCCTATCCCCCCTTTGCATGGTACCTGTGAGATATTATTCTCAACATTCTGTATATAAGGTGCATTTATGCGACGCTGGTAGCCGTCCCGTAACGCCGAGAATTGGAACTGCAGTACTCCAGTGCTGCCCTCTGGCGACCAGCCGACAGTCAAGTTATTGCTTCGATCCACTGTATCCTTGCGATAATGAATACCAATATCCTTAGAATGATTTCCATCTTAAATCAGAGGTACTTGTTAAAAGGACTAAGATGGTCAGCTGTGCTGAGCAATTCTGACCACGAATGGATACGAAAGTCCGCCGCAAGGCCCAAACACGGCGGCTCATGCTAACTCGTCCACACAATCCCCAGCGAGGGTTAGATTCATTGGCTCAGATTGACCTCTCGACAAACCCGCGAACCCGAATGATATGACCTTTTCGTATTTACAAGCCGACTATTTCGCGAGTTGCAGTACAAGCAGGCATGAGCTACCGGAAGAACCCCGCTTTGCATAGGAATTCTTGCCCACCCGTTGACTTGTCGCACAAGATACTTCGCAGGCACAGGGATTCGTGTTTCGTAACTGTGACACAGCTGCCCAGGCACAGGGAACTCTGACGACGCTGACATGGCACGATCCGCTGAAATATGTGTTCACTGAACTCATCACTCTACAATCCGTACATGTTCGATCCATTTTAATTTACATCGACATAGACGCGGGGAACACGCTAAATGAGAAAGTGCTAGTGAGCGCATCTGTACTTCTGGAGCTATAAACGGATAGCAAACTTGCTACTATTGACGTAAACTATTAAGGTAATGCGATGAACAGGTTACAATTGCTGTGTCTCAAAGCACTCAACTCTACGAAGCCAAAACGTCACCAACATTATCCAGGGGAGTCGTACATCCCTACATACCATCAATGAAGGCCAAATTGGCGCCATCCTGTTTTACCACTCCAGCTGCGCAGGATTGAGTATATCCAGAACTGAAAACCGCTTGTTGACATGGTACTATCGCGGCTGCAAGCTCGCGTATGGCGCTGACCAAAAAGCAGCTTTCAGGAACCTTCTACTGATGGCCGCGAGCACAGAAGTTTTGAAGGAAGTCTAGGGCGTGTTTACCGAAGAGACCGTAGGTCACTCCCGACACGGGGATTTAGCGGAAGCCTTAATTGCTCGATCGTTACCATCTCATACCATCCAAATACCCATCGCTATCCTGTCTAAACTTGACGTCGCGTAACAGGGCTCCTTGCATTACGAGCGACTTTTTTCGTCAACTGTCGCGCTTTTAGATGATAAGATCGCAATAGTTGAACTATAGATCCCTTCCCGTTCCCAGAGATTGCAGGTTGCCCTTGACATGTTAGTGCATCCTTTCAACAATAAATAGTGTATACTGACGGCAGTAGCTTTCAAGTCCGACATGGCGTGACGTCACTTTGACCATGGTACGTTATCAGGTGTTCACTACACACTGAGCAACCTTGGGTAAGCAACACGGAAACATTCTAAAATGGGGATTTGATGAGCAACCATCCCTAGATACATCTGTATTCTTTCCTTCGCTCACCAGGAACATCTCGTCTGTGCCCATGTTGTCACGCTATTTCGTTGTTGGTGGAATACCTAGTCTCAGGTACAAAGCAATTCTTTCATAGCACAGTAATCAATAACTGCACCAATGTTACACATGCTTATCCCCTTATTTGGATCACAAGCAAACGTGGCTTGTACAAGGCTTTTATTATGTTGCACCAGTAATCAATGAATTCAATATTTCAACTCCTGCTGTGAAGAAGTGCAGTGAAGTACTACTGTCTTTGCTAAAAGAGCCTCCTGGCTGTCTGTGCAACTGTGTTGTAGTGTCCAGGGTGCAGCATGCCACCAAATCTAAGCCAAGAGCCCAGTAGCTTTGTTACAAGGACATCTACCAGCTTGTCTGTTCATTTTTAATTTAGAAACCGATCATGCTACATCAACGGTGATGCACAAGCAATCATGACGAAGAATAATAATAGAAACTAAGCTGTCAACCTGTGTAATGCGAGGAGTTAGAGTTACTGATTTACAATGAATTGTTTTAATCTACTCGTATTACAGATTCAGAACCACAGAGACAAAAGTTTTCATTGCTCTATGAAATTCTCAGCTGGCTCAAATTTCCTTTCATAATGCTTATCAGCCTCTTTAAATGAATTGTTCCAAAACTGTGAATGAAGCACACACCAACTTTTTATACATGAACACACTAGCTTGCACAATGCTTCCAGAACCAAGTTTAATTTATGGGTACCATTTTGTTTTCCCAATGTGTCCCATTGTCTTAATATCTCTTGGAAATCTCGTCAGCAACAGTATGCAAGAGCAGTTACATCACAAAATTGCCCAGGTGAATTTTGACATTGTGCGGAAATGCTATTTTTATGACAGACAAAAGGCTTTGAAGTATCTTTGAGACATAGTGTATGATAAATTCAAGATGGGGCCAAGGAAAGTGCTTGATGTACATAATGCTGCACTGTGCAGGGTAATGTTAGCTACAATGTTTGTGACTGATCATACCATTAACAACTGACAACAATCCACAAACTGGAAACAAGATTGAGAGATACAAGGCTGATCATTGGACTTGGTCACTACTGCTACACTATTTGTGGATCATGAAGTTCCACACTCACTGGAGACTGCAGCTTGCAAGAGCCAACCCAAATTTCATCTTCACTCTTCTCGAAAAAGGACCCTAGATTGAAGAAACCGGAAACCATGGCTCATCAACATCCTGTGGAAAGTATCCATAAAGTTATCGTGTGACTAATCTCAATATCACAAGTAGAAAATGTGGGTAACAATACAAGTGTCGTCACATGTGCATGGCACAGAAGCGCCACAGGTCCTCACCACCAGACTAACACATACCAGAAAGTACGGTATTATTGCAGAACTTGTGAGCTACTGTTGAACAAGAGAATATTGAGTGCCTTGGTGTTACGCCCATGAGCAGGGAAGATATACAAAATGTACAATTTTTACATAAAATTGAAAAAAACGAAACAATCAGCTTCATCACGCAAGAGCACATAGCAACCGTCAGCTATTGGCACAAGCAAGCCAGCTACGATGACTTCAGCTTCTGGTACTCTTCATAAGCGGCAGAAAGCTCCTCCTCTTCCTGTTCCTGGATTGTTGCAATAATAGAGTACCTAGAATCCTTTTGAACAAGTTGCCTGCACAAGCTGTACAAATTGAGACACAGCTTCAGGCACTGGCTGCGGATTGTTGTTGTACACATTAGCAGACAGGTGGCATGAACATGCGATCATATTTACCGCAGTCAAACGCTTCTAGTTAAGGCGAGAAACTGGAAAAATCTTCTCCACGGTTATTTGCATTTCATTGGATGTCTCCGGTGGTATGTGTTGATCAACAGCTATGTACAGCAAATTTCCATTCCCCAGGACAATACTGCTACACTACCACTGGGTCGCATAATGGAACAAATCATTCTGAAGGGCGTAAAATTCGCCCTTTGACACCCTGAAAGAAGTCCCAGTACACGGCCAAAAGTCGTTGCATCATCGCATCGACGAGCCAAGTGTGACTTTGGTTCATACGCGCAGAAAATTATCAGGTCTGAAATGATTGCATGCATGAGATCATACTCTAAATGATGTCTTTTGAGTGAGCTGAGCTCCTTTTCCGTGTCTTGATAGGCCTTCTCTTTGCTGAGTCCTTGCTGCATCAACTCATGTTGCCTTAGCGCGAAACGCTTTGCAAACGGCGGCTCAAAACTATCTAACTTGTAAGGTATCTGTCTCAGCTCCGGATTTCGTCGATATACTTCCCACATGAGGCGTTCTTCTGGAAAAATGACTCTTGGTTTCTTGCTCTCAAACACCTCAGAGGGCTGCCCTGTCTCCCGTTCAGCTACCTCCTGTTTCTGGCGTATTCTATAAGGTGTTGCTGCATCCTTCCCTCTTTTCACGGGAGGATATCTGCAGTGAAAACAGGGCAGGAGTGACTTGCAAGGGAAAACATCGCGGCTGCTCAAGTCACTTTAAAACACCGGGTTAAATGAGACCGCACAATAGTGTGATGACGTCTTTATTACTAAATGATGTTAAGCAATCCTGCCCTGCTCGCCTTCTTAACGTTTGCTCTAGCCCATATATTCGACTGAAGCTCCCCTTCGTCATTTTCACGAATTCCCCAGCTAAAAGAACGGTTGAACACGCACAGTTCCATCTCTACGACTTGAATTCAACTTTTACTACTTAGATACTCTTTACAGCATAGAGCGTTGACTATGTCCAAAACTACTGCACCAAAACTCAGATTTTGGAACTAATTTATCGAAGTTTTTATATCTCAAAGAGATAGGTTCTCAAATTACGTGGATCTTAGAGGCTTTTATTAAAAGCTTGAGTACTTTCAATCAAGATAAAGTACAGAAGCGCTTGTGTTGGGTTGTAGCCTCTTCAAATAAGAGGAAGCTACACGTGCAATTACAATGCAGAATACACGAATTGTAGATTGTTCAACTCTTCGAAGAGCGACATCAAAGACGATGGCAAACGAGTACGGGTCTCCAATTTACAGGAACAACTATGTGCAACACAGGTTCCTCAGCACATGTGCCCATGTTATAACGAGCACTAACAAATCTAGAAGTAACAAGTCAACATGTAAGGGATTCCAGACAGAGGCAGGCCCTATTTCAACAGACTACAGAGTGATCATACAGCCAGAACATGCACATGTGTTACACATCCCATATCTTCGAAAGAATTTAGAACATGTAGACAACTACTTTGAGTAGTTGCGGGCTCCAAAGATGGTGCTGCCAATACGTATCACAGTGCTTCCCATCTGAACAGCCTGCTCAAAGTCACCGGACATGCCCATGCTTAACTGGAGGCTCTCATGAGGTAGCCCTAGTGCTTCAGCGACCGTCTTCCGGCACTCCACTAAGCATGTGAAGTTCTCAGGCTTCGATGAGTAGTCAGGTTGGCCGATGGTCATCAGCCCTGCTAGTTTCAAAGAAGCACAGGAAGAATGAATGTGAGTAGCAAGTGCCACAGCATCTCCCGGGGTGACTCCAAATTTTGACTCTTCACCACTTGTATTTACCTGCAGACAGTACATGTTGCCAGTCAATTTCTGTGGTGGTATAAATGAGATATTATGCAAGTGGTTTGGTAGCCCTGGAAAGAAATCAACTGGTGAGTGCTGGTTGTTACAGACTTCCCTCCCTTAGGGATGCAAGAACTTACTGTCCTACAGAAATCAATATAAGATAAAGAGGGAGTCTGTCATCTTCCTTCCTTGTCTTTGACACTGTCTTCACAGCTCTCACTTGGGCACAGTGCATCTTGTATAAATCGCAACACAATAAAGTTTGAGTGATGAGCCTGGGCTTGCTTGTACATGGGCCTCGAGGTGCACTGGTTGCAAGTATGTATTGTATGCTCTAGATCAGGGAGCAGGCTTGGATGTGTACAGTTGAGTGCGAAGTCAGGCTTGAAAGACATGCTGCACAGTGTCCTGTAGGTATTGAAGCAGAACATGCTCTAGGCCCAGGCCTGTACCGCTAGCTCTGTGTTGTAGCTACAGCCGATGTTACAGAGGCCAAAGAAGCTTTTCCATAGCCATGGTCGGTGTGAAGGGGATTCCTGGTAGCCAGGACAAGGGGAAGTATTCTTTCTTAAAGAGGAGTTGACCTGTGGACAGGCACTGGTATAAAGATACAGATAACATCCTTGTATGAATACGAGATTGCACAGAAAGTTTTCACACAGCACAAACTGGCAATTCATGGTACATTGCTGTGGCTTTGCCTGACAGCAAGTATCCCTAATGGATATCCTATCCCTTAGGGATAGCTGTGGGGGCTGCACCTCACAGCATATAACTGTCAGTTTTAAAGGCACAGGGGCTGCTGCTTACTGCATGTTTTGAGTGGCAAAATCGTGAGGCAGTTCAGCAAGAAGCCATACTGCAGCATTGTAGCGGCACCCAGTCCAATCTGCCAAGATGGTCAACTGTGCTTGCATTGGCAATGATACAGTAAGGGTGTGCCTCTGGTTTGATGCAATGCATATAAGTTGTAGTGTTATTTGGTCGCATGCGTGTGGAGACAAGCGCGTGACTTCGCGCTCCACGGCTGGTCACCGACACCGTCCTCGACACCCGAGATCGGACCCCACTGAACTGAATAATTGTAGATGCAATAACACATGTTTCAACTGCGTTAATGACTCACATTCGCGGCCAGGCGACATGAAAGAGAGATTTGCCAGGGAAATTGGAGAGCAAGATTGTCATTAAGTTGGTGTGTGACTGGAGAGCACTAGGACCAAGCATGCTGTATTCTTCGGCATCAAGATACGTGGTGTGCAGTAGGATGGGCAACGGTATACCGCGGTACTCTAAAACCTTCGCTATCCAAGATAGCAAATGCGAACTGGTGCGAATCCGGGATAAAACATTAACGGAAACAGAGAGTTCGTTACGTACAGAGCTTGCAATCAAGCTCAACCTGAAACTCTCGTCCTTGATGTGCTAACTTGCCGATCTATACGGATCTAAACGTGCG
This sequence comes from Smithsoniella earleae, assembly GCA_032356285.1. Classification (NCBI taxonomy): domain Eukaryota; kingdom Viridiplantae; phylum Chlorophyta; class Ulvophyceae; genus Smithsoniella; species Smithsoniella earleae. The sequence goes on along the minus strand of JAULKQ010007860.1, from coordinate 3,191 downwards.
TAAGACAGGGGGTGCAAGCATTTGCTTCCACGGTCGATGTTCGTTTCAGAATCGGTGGAAACGTAACGGATGTTGCGATGTTCCGACATGTCGGAACACCGCAACATGGTACCACGCGCGTCCACGATCCGCCGTAAAACTTTGACGCTTGGAGACAAGCGTGCGAAATCTCGCGCCATGGCTCGACACGCGAGACAAGTCTTCCAGCCATCACGGCACTGGATGATAAACCTTGACGGCTCTCTTAGAGTGCGCTCGTTCTACAATAGCCCCACTGAGGTTCTTACACCTCGTGTGTATAACACGCCTTGATATCTGTCGCACTGGTGGCACAAGGTATCGCTATACGGGGCGCGGACATGATCGCTGCCGCAACCTCAAGACCTGCAGTTGTTCATACAGACCAAAATGTCAGGAACCAGCTTTAGTCGGTTCAGGTTATTCCTCCTTTCTGTATCAAAGGTTCTGTTTCCTTTTCCTGGAAGAGATATCTACAGTTCTTTTGCGCACTTGTTCAGGGTTGCGGTGAACTCGACGCTGCTGCCATCTGTCCGATCAGCCGGGACGCTTACCGGTGTCGGATACGAGCAAGCATTCTTCAATAAACTGACTAGTTCGGTTAGATTCACTGTGAATGATATCACTTCACGGTAGTTGGTCAAACACACATGGGGGGATCTCATGAGATCTCTGCCGACACTCAGCAAAGTGGCAAGCTGTGAATCCGATGCGTGAACAGGGGAAATTCCTCCTTACGAAATCTGCTTACATAGAAATGTAAATCAGTATCCGAGCTGACCGATAGGTGCATGTATCAATGGTATGTTCATAGCTCTAGTGAGAGCCAACACGAAAGTCTGTGCACTTCATACATGGCATGGATATGATGGAATTGGAGGAAGGCAATGAAGGAACGGATCTCAGTGAGCGACACCTGTACCAACCTACTCGTTGTGACATAAAATGAAATGAATGGAATAATTTGAGTTCAAGCTTGGTTAATTATGTGCGCAATATGTTCGCTGCAACGAGGCGATGATTCCGTACTCCATCCACTAGGAAGCGGGGAGTTGTCAGGCCTTACCTGTGCTGCCTACGTACAGAATGAAGATTGCCTGGTACAATAGTTGGCTGTAAGAAAGAATCTTTGAGTTAACGAATCAATACTGTGAAAGCGTTGAATGAAACTTTCAATGTGTCCCATTACCTTGGATAACGTACATTGGTGGACCTAGAGCTACGCATGCGGCTTTAACAGGAAAAATTTCTTACATCTACTGAAGCGCGGGGATGGCGACAGCGCGTTTAAGAAATCATGTGCTTTGAATAGGCCTAGCGATGAGTTCCAGACAGAACAGGAGACGAAACTCGCAAGGATTTACACTATCTCCAGCACGACAGTTGCACGCAAGGGGATCGGGTACCAAGTGGCCATTAACTGTAACATGATTGCAGTGCGTATGCACAGTGTAGAATAATTAAAATGAATCCAACACAAGTCACCATCATCTTCGAAAGGATGACGACCTCCTCTAACAGGAAGCCTGGACGTACAACACTTAGCGCGCTGACAAAGGCAGGCATGTCGCAGGCCCGCGGAAACTGTGCACGCCGCCAGGTAAGAAGTGATCACAAAACACTGCGGAGGAAACTTAGATTCGCACGAAGAAAATCTTGACTTTATCTCTACACCGCCTTAAGCACGGAAATTATAACCCCTGTGAGCCTCTGCCAACACACTCATTCAAAGTCAAATTTTCCGAAACTATGTCCACTATGGGAGGCAGGGCCATACGCGCCAGACGCCTGGGGTCGTGCGGGCGTGGGGATGAAAACCGTAACAAATTTCGTTCTTGAGTGCCGCATACTTGGGATGAGCCGTAGCTTTCAGACCGTTTCAAGTTAAAGAACCTTGGTTAAACGTCCCGTTTGGACCTCTGATACCTGTGAAGGTCGTTATCTCGAGGTACCTATCGATCGCCACGCATGATAAAGATGGCACGCGAGTAGTCTCAAGCACTCTGGTCAAGATTGAGGCTATCTTGGTCTGTACCTCCAGACACGTCGAGGCGGACAAGCTTGAGAAGTGCGACTTATATACAGGAATCCGGAGCACGTCCATGTTACAACGCTAGAACAATCGCACATCTGACGAGATCTGGCTTCCGGAACTTTGCTACCCAAGTTTCAGACGGCCTTACGAATGCAAACGATTAAATGAATAGCATCTCATAATCTAGGGTGTCTAATGGGCAGGTGTTGATGCGTAATGTAGCTGTGCTGGGTGTCTCGGCCGACAAAGCATTTCACCATCCACCACGTTACGGAAAGGCCTTTAACAGAGCGGATAAGAACATCCAGCACTTCCCTTACCGAGAGTTACGTCCACCCAGAAGCAACCCTAGAACTAAATGCAGACGATATTCGCTGTTATAATGAGATCGACATGCTGCTGTAGAACGTGTATTGTCTGGCGTTGAGTGTAGTTTGCGTGTTGACCATAAAGATGGAATGCAGTACATTCTCACAGATTTTGGTCATTCTCAAGGGCCTAGACGGCGTGCATAGACTTTGGATCGAAAGATTGGCGCTAGATTGGCGCTTGAGTACGCTGGAACCCGGCCAAGGACTACTGGATATCTAGCACCAACAGCCAAAAATGAGCAACACTTGAAAGGATAACCCATAACAACGCCAAGGACTATTCTGTTGAGAAGTGACAGATGCTCCTCGGAGAATCCCTTGAACACTTCTTGACGGGTAAACTGTATCTTGTGGCAAACAAGTAGGGTAATAGTGCACTAATTTGCAAATGACACAATGGCAAGCTGTGGTACTCTCTCCAGCTACGCAAGCACTGAATCTTTGCCCTATTACAATGCTTTGAATGCATCAACAGGCAAGAGAGGCCAGGGATGTCAGTGGACTCTTACAGTGAATCAGTGAAATCTCACAACCACACGTCACTTGCGAAGAACCATACATGCATGATAACCAACGTAGATGAAACAAAATGAACACTGGTGTTGGATATATGGTCAACCGTGCTGACCCTATCAAAACACGACATACTGCGACACACGTAGGCGCTGAAGATATTGTTGACTGCTGAAAAGGTACCTTACGCTACATCATTGCAGCATCACATGGCTTCGTTGTTGAGAGTGCGTGCGAGGTCACTCAAGAGTACA
>JAULKQ010007849.1:0-13625 GCA_032356285.1 Smithsoniella earleae | reverse complement strand
GACAAATTCAACTTTTGCATTGACCCTGTCAGTCAAGTCATTGTATTTAGATATTGTTACAATAAGGGGCTATTCAAGGCTGGATCATGGCTGCAATGTTCGGTGTTGGCACCGATTCTGAACGTTATTCCCGCTCACTAGGATCTGGCATTGGTTTGCATCAGTAAACACCATTTATTTTCATTGTGAATTCTTTGTTTTGTAAACTGTACAATTCCATGAGTGCTCAAGCCTCTGAATCACTGGTTTTAAACACGTCCTTCAGTTCTGATGCGTCCGCACTTCCAACACCAGAGCACCAAGTTATCATAAAGCATTGGAAGCTGAGGTGTATCGCAACACAAGACTTACTTTATATTATAATTTTAATTGTACGCATCGGATAAAATACCTAGTTGTAAGTATCCGTTTGACTTGCAGAGCATATCTTTCGTTTCTGTGCTTTGGTATTGCAAACACTCAAACATGAACAGGCTCTACAGCAGACAGGAGTCGAAAACATTCGGCTATCACGATGATAGAGATACTTCTCTGTTCCCTTGAGCTCGAAACATCCAAGTGCATCATCTGTTGCGTAGTGCCTAGCAAACGTGATCTGCGAACGCTGAAACGCACGAGTCTACTTGAGGTACACCGATGACTGTACTTTAAAATTTATTACCCGTTGTACACTTGCAAGCTTCACTCGGAACAAAATTGTCCTATAAGTGCTTCAGGCAAGCTAGCGTGCTGGCTTGTTTAAACGACATCGCTGCGTTTCACCTGTGAACCTATCACCTCACGCGTCTACTCCTAATGCGCCAGTTAGGCAGCGTTGCTCCCAAATGTCAACACTATATACCACGTAGTACTATCTAGATGGTTAGGGATATCTTACTCTTTTGTGTGCACGGCGTTTCAGTTCCGGGATTGTATCCAGAACATCATGTTAGCATGCTGTATTCTAAACATGGTGCTTCAGGGCAGGGCACGCAAGGGAAATCTAACTTCAGTTGGTTACAAGTGCCGTTGCAGGAGATCGGATCTATATGTAGGCATCAACTTATACATGTCTGACCCACCTCAAAAAGGCTTATGTTAATGTTGTCCAATCTGAGAAAAGTAGGATCAAGTGCTATTGATGGGGTAGTTGAACTTTGAATGAAGTTTTTTCTCACAGTTAACAAGTGAGAAACAGCTGACAAACCAAATGCTATCAAGATCTGCATTCATGCTGGTATCAATTTGGATCATAAGTCTCAAGCTGGAATCTCTTCTTAGCGTAGCAGCACAAAGAATGACTGGTTCGCAGAATTCGAGGTAGAAAGCAATGACACAAGTGGTTATGTATACCTACCTATCAAGAACACAATATCAGGTTTCCTGAATTTCATCACATCTTCACACTATGCCCCTATGTAAAACCACACTGGTGAATCCATACCTTTCTTTGACACATTGTCCTGGGTCTGGACCTTAAGGTTGCAAGTCAGAGTCAGCACTGTAGTTGCTTTCCCCCTCGTATCCGACACATCTTGCAGGCATCCAATTCGTGTTGACTTTTTACCAACCACAGCAAGATACTATCACAGACATTGGTTAAGAAAGAGGCATTTCAAAATCATCTATATCCTTTGTATGAAATAGGTCATACCCCATAATCATAGCAAAAACTCTAGTGTCAGCATTCATGAATCCAAACAGTAACATGAACTATCATCACTGGTAGCAACCAAAGTGTCCACTTTACAGATGAGTGAGTACTAGGGTGTCTGCTCCAATTGAAGTGCTTCCCTGCCATCTGATGTCTGTGTACTAATAACAGCATCTCCTGTATCCTCCAATCTACTTCATTCATCTTGTCAGTGCAGTTGGTATTCAAATTAATTGTTCCTTTACAATACTTCAATATAATGCCCAGTTCAACAATTGTTCTAGTATGCTGGAGCTGCATTGCTGAACGTTGCAAAAACAACACTAGATGTATTCAGATCTTTCATATGAATTGGACCTCTGTACGATGGTTGGAGCCGAGGAAGCAAAGCAAGGAACCTTCTCGTGTTGTCCTGCGCAACATTCCGGATCCCGTCAAATAAGCGCGACATATGCGAACTTCTTGGAGTACGAAATGAATACTAGAATCAATGCTTAGTTGTAAGTGCACATACATCACTAAACACTGTTGTTACAGCTTGAATGCATCAATGGACCTCTCAGGCAGCGAGCTTGACAACTGGATAGCGTCTTTTCCAGAGAGCCGGACAGCAGTAAGTTTGCGGACACGGCCTTAGAGTTCAGCAAGGCGCTATTCACACGGGTTTTGGGGTCAACTTTGAGCACTGAATTTGAATTCGCGTTGACAGCTTGGATAGTGAAGATGGCTGGGCGGGACAGAGGCAAGCGCACACTTCGCAGCTAACTATGCATCACGGAGATACAATTCAAGAAATCATATCTATAGCCGAAGAAGTGCAGTACATGGACACTTCAGCAGTATTTGCTTCCATGCACAGAGCATGTAACACCAGTGACTCCGGCAGATGATTAAGCCACTACAGGCGACAAAATCGCCGTTCGGCGCTCTTCGGTAGTAACAGGGAGCATCAGGTAAATTTCTGCTCACTGTAAGAAGCCACGTGCACTAGAGCAGGCATGCGCAAGCAGAAGAAACTGCTATAAAAGCAGCTAAATATCACAAGAGGACGCATGGAGGGCGAAATGGCGGACAACGTCAAGTGTCAACCAATCATGAGCTTCTGCAAGTTCATCAGCGCGCGGTCGTATGTAGACGGCTGTCCAACTTACAGGCCGATTCGTCCGAGCACTCAAGCCAAGTGTTTGGACAACAGATAAGGGTACGTGTCATGGTATTCAAGCCACCACTTTTGCGCCACTGAGCATCTTTCTGTGTAAAGCGGGACAGATTCGATAAAGACGAGTAGCGCAAGCAGAGGTCATGAAACAAGCAACCAAGGAAAAACGGCCTACTCGGCGAGCTGATTAGATAAGTGAAGATAATTCTGCCAGGATTCAAGCAGCAGAGGGAGCCGCTGTACGATTACCTAGCAGACCTTATTCACCAGCACAAGAAAAAACTACAAGCACAGCTCAGCGGGATTTAAGAGCAAGAATAAACGAAAGAGTAGTGCATGAGAAGAATTGATTCAATTGTTGTGTATCCAGGGAGCAGGACGATACGTACGTGCAATCTGACGGGTGTGAGAATTAGCACGCTAGAACAAGAAGAATTCGTCAGCAACCATTTTTACGCAGACTTGAAAGCTCACGTAGTATCCAATCCTAAAAATATACAAGATATATAAAACCTACCGTGACAAAGTGTAAAATCAGAGAATAAGTTGAGGACTCGTGATGAGATCGTGGCTTAACGTGCGAGGTCAACGTGTTGCGGTGGCCCATGTTCCGGATTCGACATGCAGGTCATGCAGCAGCTCCATGTGAAGTGAAGACAACGGATGACGCTCTAGATGCACAAGAAGACAAAAATAGACGAATATTATAGATTGAATGAGTGTTAGGATTTGATTTTCTTCATTTCTGGCAATGTATATAAGGATTGTGCTATGGTTCGACGCCCCGTATGTCTTATGTCATAATGCATTGATATTGCGTCAACAGCCCTGTTACAACGACCAAGTGTCTTCAAGCATATTGTGTCGACGAGTCATTTGTCTCGTTCATCAACAAGAAGTTCCAGCTCATTCGTAAGGATGCAACAGGTAAATAACCATTCGCTTTCATATTTCAACACATTTAGGGCATCCCATTGGGAGCAAGAAAGGATGGAGAAACTGTCATGCATAATTGAAAATCCCCCGTGGCGATGTTGAATGGCTAGGCGTGACTTGATTCCAGATCAATAAATAAATCTAGATCATGCGTTTGCAACATAACTCGTCCATAATACGAGGTGGGTGGCTTCAACTAGTTCATCCGAGTTCACAACACATAACACTAGGCATAGCCTAAAACTTTCCAATCTTTTTTGCTGTCATCTGTGGCAAGTTTTTTGGTCGCTACGACTGTCTTCCTCGTTTACTCTATGCCCATTCATAACAACATGCTCACACCCAGTAATGGGCTATTTGTACTGCGCCTGCCTGATGTTACACTCTTCATCGTATCCCCAATTTCGGATTCTGAAAGCGCAGCAATCTAGGACTCACAACTTCGTCAAAAGAGATAAAGACGTGTTGATCCATTGAAGTCTCTCAATCTTCTCAATACTAGTAATTGCAGTTACAGCGATACATAGCATGCAGCGCGCTTAGGCTCCAACGTTAAGGAGATGGGTGCGTATCCGCTTACCGGCGCGCTGCGGAGGATACAATATGAATCAATACGTGCAGTTCCTACATAGATGCATGTGATGGATATTGCACGGCCTTTGGCATATTCCATTTGAAGCCGTTTGTGCTGAAACAAATAGTTTCTCAATCGAAGCTGTAAACCTAACTGGTGTGAGACACTGCCTTCTCTGGTATTTCCTGCCTTGTTGAGCTTTCCTGATCATCAACGCGGAAAAATGCGTTGTGGAGTGAAAGGAACTCTCTATGGTGTCGTCATAGCGGCCAACCTCCGCGAGAACAGCTTCAGCAGTCATGGATATTGCAAACACACATGCACAGGTGTCCATCTATACCACATGAATTTCCGACTGCAATGGAATCTAGACAATGCTCATGTGAAATAATTATTCTGGCCGTAGAGTCCACCATTGTTTGCAGATAGCTGAAAATGCAGATGCTTGCAGCATTGTCAAGCTTCAGGGTTACCGACAGGCTTTGCATTATATATCATTTTAAACTGTGCTGAAATACATATTATGCTTCACGGTGGCGTGCCCTGTTAGCAATTGAGCAGGCGGCATTCAAATGACAGCCTGTTTCTTGCAAGACACATAGAACGAAGCTCTGGCAGCTTATCTCGTATAAAGGATTTCCTTTTTAATGCAGCAAGGATATGGGTAGCGGTCTTCTCGCTAAATCTGTGAATCTCCACTCTCTGCTGATCCTTCTACTGGTGTTCCAGACCGCACGTATTTTGCAGAGGCGTAGTTGTTGAGATTTGCGCTACAAGTTATGCTCTCGGGAATGGCACCTTGTGTTGGTACTTGACAGCCGTATTGATAGAGTGAGGTTGGCAATATGCTCCATGAACCGCTTGTTTTAGCAGTGTGTTTTGTTCCATTTGAAAAATGCACTACTAAAAGGCCGTGTATGAACATCGGGCACATTGCCCATTAGAGAGAAATACTCCTGGACTACAAGGCAAGACCCCGTCCTCCTTTTCTTTGCAATTTCTATCTGTTTAAATCTCTAAGCCGCCTGACATGTGTCTCTGGGTAATTGTCAGCAGACGAGTGTGAAATCCTTGCACTTGGCGCTCTTCCCTTGCTTGTAACATGGGTGTATGTGTGCACTCTATTTATTATGAACCATTGCTGAGCCCAAACCCAGCCTGTGACGTGCAATGAGTGCAAGGTATGCCGTGTAGTTGTTCTTATCAACTACAAGTCGTTGTAGGGAATAACAGCAGAGAACCTTCATGCTGAAGCAGAGTACCGTGATGGAGTGCTTTCGCTCAAGAATACTCGTCTACAACAAGCTGGAAGTACGTATGATATTGATGGGGGCTTAAGGGTGTCCACAGGTGGGCAGCTAGACGGGATCTGCGATCCTGGAACTCCTGGTGCAAAGTCAGTAGCTGAAGCTGTCCACCAGGCCACCACCGCTCTCGCCAATTTGACTACCACTGTAGATGAGCCCCAGTTCGAGCCGTTCAGTAACTATCAAGACACTATGACGTGGGGGGAGGAGGAGGAAGCCGAACTTCTCTCAGATCCAGCCTTTGAGGACGAAACTGCAGTCACCAATGGTGATGAGCCTCAAGCTGTAGCCAATTCTTCCGCTGCAGAGGTTGCACCCATCGATTTGTGCAGTGCTGTGCACATTTCAAGTGATATTGCTTCTCCGAAAGGTATTTGACCAGTGAGGTGGCAGTGCTCTACATGTTGTGAACACCAACCCTGTTCAGTTCATACTAATAAATAAAACTATGTCAATATCTGTGCTGTTGTTCAGTGATTGATAAGTCACTAGCACTGCTTGTGTGCTGGTTCACTGAGCATGGTTGTGTGCAGATGCTGCAGGAATAGGTGAGGTCCCTGTGGACTGTGGTACTGTCAGTGGTGACCAGGGCGAACCTAGTTGGTGGGTGAGCATTTCTGCAGATGCTCGCCTGCAGGACATGCTCCCTGCAGCAGAAATTCTCCGGCGTCAAGGCACCAGAGCAACCCCTCCAGCCCCAGTACAGGAAGCCTCCCAGATTGGCTCTGGCATGCGGAGTGTTGACCCTTTGGCAGGTTTCAATAACATGCTGGGGGATGAGATGCAGTACGAGGATGGCTTTGCAGGCGAATTTGCAGCACGCATGGATGCGATTCGTGCGGAGTTTGGGCGTATTGATAGTGACCTTGGGGACGTTTCTTTAAAACGGAGGCCGCAGCCCGAGGAGGCCAGCTTGGCAAAGCGTATCTCTGAGAAATCGTGGTTCATCGGAGATCCCTGTGAAGTTGAGGGAGGTTTGCACTCAGCGAGTGGCAGTACTTCTGGCAATAGCCCACCTGGCCTCCCAGGTGCGCAAGAGCAGCTGTTTCATAATGCACGATGTAAGAGCACCCCTAAGTGGTACTGCACTGGACTCTGCAGGTGTGAGTGCGATCACTGGGCGAGTTAAGGGGAGTGTAGAGGCCAGTGGAGGTGGAGGAGGTGCTTCTAGTGTCAGGGTTGGCTTAGAGGGCACTGACTGCCAGTGGGGCCCAGTTCTGCTCAGTGAGGTTGTGCTCAAGAGCTCCCTGCACGGGACGAATGGGTTCGTGGTCGACCAGCTTGACGTCAAGGTGTGCTACCATACCAGGCACAGAACAATAGATAACTTGATTATCAACTGACGATACACAATCTTACTTACTGTTACTCTATTCTCACTCGTCAATCTAGCATGCCACAATTTGCTTGAAACATCAAGTTACAAGTATGCATCTAGAAACAGGTATCCAGCCATACCCTTCAAAGGCGGTGTGAAGTCTGTTCAGCAGTAAACTGCAAGGGGCTCTGCTTTCCCTGCATGAGACATGGCACTCCTGTTCTGGGTGCACAAGTTCTTGCATTGTAGTTCTGGTCGTTGTGCAGTCGCATGGCAATGCAACCATGTCGGTAAGGGGCGAAATGCTCGAGGATAAACTGGACGCAACTTTGGATATATCCAGCTTCCCGTTGGATACCTTAGAGCCGCTGGTCCGAGCAGCGTTGCCGACGCTGCAGCCCCCACCGTCAGCCAGGGCTATCCCGCCTATTGCCAAGCCGTTTGCAAGGCTGCAGCACTACACTAGACGTGCAGCTGATGCTCTCGCCATCCCTATCGGCCCTACGCCCCATGCATCATCCACACCGGCAGCTGCGATCCGTGGCCTGCTGCATGCATCTGGTGCCTTGTCCGGGACCGTAGACAACCCGTGTGTGAACGCAAGTGCGCGTGTCGAAAGGGCTTCACTAGGCGCTGTCCCCCTTTCAACAGCGTCTGCCTCCGCAATGGTTTCCCCTAGCGGGCTCCTCAACGTGGCCGCAGAAGTCACACCGGACCATGCTTCTGGGTCACTTTCTCTCGAAGCCGAGGCCTCCATACCTACTGGAAGCTTTCTGAACGCGTCTCTCAGTGTTCGTGACGCTGGCATGGCCGTCCTAACAGAACTGTCTGGCCCCACGGGCCCTAAATGGAAAGACGGGAGGGCTGATGTGCGGCTCCGGGCTGAAGGCTCGCTCATGGCTCCCTCCGTGTCTGGCTCCGCATCTCTCTCTCGCGCAAAGCTTGAAGTACCCAACCTGAAGGAGGAGCTCACCGGCGTTTTCGGAACCATCATGGTGGACAAGGACGTCCTCCGAATCAAAGAATTGCGTGCAAGTGCTGGCCAAGAAGGCCGCATTGTCGCCAAAGGCCGCCTTCCTGTCACTCAGCATGCTGCTGATGCAGTGTGCTCCTCTCCCCCTGGCCCCGATTTGCCTCAACACCAAGTCCATTAAAACTGCTACCTCACCAGGCATATTCCTAGAAAATAAGCTGCATTTGTACTCGTACATATGTGTACAGCCAGTTCACTTGAACTCGGTCCACAATAGCTGTTTCATGATGTTGCCACTCTTCACCAAACAGTTGACAATTACTCTGTATCGCGATACCTCAACCCATTATAACTCAACGAGTTGAAACATCGCAGACACCGGCACCTGTGTCATGAAGCACCGCAACCCACCCCGTAAATTGCGACAGAAACGCATGTTGTCCTGGCGGAGAAATTTTAATACGTTTGTTTTGAATTCGTGAGCGCTGCACCGGCCAATTTACACTTAAACCGGCAGAAGCAAGCACGATCTTGAAATTCATGGAGTACATGCTTGAATTATAATTCTCAGCGGCAAGCGTGAGTTGGTCAAGCGCAGCCAGTAGAGGTGCTGGTGGCGTTGTGACTAAGTCAACGCATCAAACCGTGCCGCTGCAGAGTTAGAATGGGTTTGGTACCTCGGGTTCATTACAACTCAGCTGGAGTCACCTTATTTTGAGTGGCCAAGTCAATGTGAACTGGCTGTGTATCAGTGATCATATGAGACAAGGGAGGCACACAGATAGACAGAGACACCTAAGGGTGCCTGGTCCATCCATTGCAGTCTATATGGTAGTATTGTGCAGAGGCCGATGAAAGTCTTTGACTCAGCAGAGAATACCAACAATGGATTCCATGTGTGCAGGATAGGCGTGCAAAGCTGGATATTTCGGCCAGGAACCTGGACGTCAAGCATTCGGACTTCTATGGCGTAGTTGATGCCGATTGCTCAGCATCAGGGTCCGCCGCCGCCCCCAGTCTTACCGGGGACATTCGAGTGTCTCGCGGCAGCTTCATCGCTTCTGGGACCCTCCCTCAGCCCTCTGGTAACACAGACACCCTCAAGGCAGCACCTAAGCCACAAACGCAGGTCCCACACGACGTGAACTCGGCCCTGCTGCAGTCGCTAAGGGCATTCCCAGAAAATCCTGCCGGCAGCAGCGCTGCCAGCCCTGCTCCAACTGCAGAGCATGCTGACAGTGCTGACAACCTCACCCTCAACAACTTCAAGATCACGCTGGGCCCCGATCTACGCATCGTTCTATTCTACCCCTTCCTGCAGATATCCGTCAACTCTCCGGAGCTGTGCCTGAATGGGCCTGCCACTCCCTCTCGACTGCGCGTTACCGGTGAAGTTGAGCTCGGCCCCGGCACAGTTAACTTGTTTGCAACACAATTCACCATGGATCGCAACCGACGCAGTGTCATATCTTTCCCAGGTGCGGCATTTTCGTACTGTGGGAACTCCATACCATTACTCGAATGCAATGGAGGCCTCAAATCATGGTATCCATCGGCTGTGATTAATTGTACTAGTCTCTTGGGGCAGTCCACATCCGTGCCTCAGAAGCGAAGAAAGAATGACCGTTCATCTGATGGCTCGTTCTACATCCCCACAGACAACCTGCATCATTGCTTCATTTTTAGATGCCTTTCTTGTGAGCCACTTCCCATTCCAAGTGCGAAGACAATTGATTGTAAGCCTGTTAATTAAGTATTCTTACTGAAAGCCATCCGTTGTGCCTGTTGCAATCACTGGCTTTCGATCCACACGGTTTGAGTTTGCGGTTCCTCCTTGCATCGAGCGTCCTCTCCACTTGTACCATCAAGAAACTGTGGCAAAGTATTCGCCGTTTCTACACCCAAGGTAATGCCAAGCAGGAGCTTGTGATCTCAGAGGGTCTGCAGCATGATGTACAGGTTGATATACTGAGTGATGGTCGTAGTAGGTGCCAAGATGTGTAGCTGGTGAGATTCGTTTGATGTATGGTAGTGCTGTGTTTACAAGTAGCTGTTGGTACAGGAGAACATCCGGGTCAGGAGCCTTTTGTCGATGTTGCTATGGTGTCACGAGAGTTCCGGTTTGGTGTTGCCGCCCCCCTACGAGACGCTGCTCGTGCTGTGACTATCACTCGTTTATCCGATGGAGCCACTCAAGCTTTCGCGGTGGACGCTCCTGAACTGCTTGCTGCTCAGCTTCGTGCGGCGCTCCTCCTAGAAGATACACACGACCTCCAGGTATTGTTTTTGTTGCTGCGACGAGTCATGAGGAGTTGCTGTTGTTCGCTCGACTGTTGAGGAGGATCGTGAGCGTCTTTATGCAGTCTGTGGTGGCGAATGCGGTTTCCAGCGCGGTTTCCAGCGTGATGCCTCGAATAGAAGGCTCAGGCAGAGTGGGATCTACGCAGTGGCGCGTCGTCGGTAAGCCTACTCCGCTGCTTGGTAACCAGTCGTCTGGGATGGTACTCGGTGCCCAAGCTGATATGGAGATCGAATGGGAGAAGTTCAAGGTTCTGTTATCTTCTACTCAGCTGACGGATGCGCAAGCGGTTGCGACGTACCAGATTAGGCCATGGGTCAGATTCTATGCCGGATATACTTTCCCTAACAACTTGACGCTTATGATTCAGGGCGGGGATAAACTCGCGAGCTGGATGAGTATTTGAATTGTTAAGCGCTGTTATCGTTGTTACTTATTTATTTTGGCCGTGCTTGCTTGTAGCACTGACAGGAAACGTTGGTGAAAGCCATGCCCTTGTGGCGGGATACGTCCTCCCGGGACGAATTGTTGAAGCTGACTTAGAGGGTTTCCTGGTAGACTTTTGTTTAGCCGCCGCGCCAGCATGTATTTACCTGCACTCTCCGCGTATTATGTCTTACACGTGCGAAACAAATGGGCGATTTTTCTCCTGATGGTCATAACTGAACCCCCTTTTTTGCGTGGATGCTGACATGCAGCAGTGATTGATGAATACACCAAACAGTATAAGTTTAATTAGACGGGGCGCGGCTCGTGTCATTAGGTGGTGAATACTGCTGGAGATCCCGCAAGCTTGCCTCCGCGTCACCCGCTCTGGAATTTTTCATCTGGTCGCAGACTGTTTCAGGTTGATACTTGTAGTTTTCGATTAGGCTTTACTGGCAGCTGTCTTGCTCTGTTTCAGATACCGTATCGAAACAGTATTCGGTTCTGTGTGGCATGTAAGCACCGCAAAGAAGTTTCAAGAGTCAGCGATTTCGAGTCAAGGACCCTCCATCGTGCTGAGTGATTGACAAGCGAGCAATCCACCACACAAATCGCCTCAGCTTCCTCCGGCTGTAGCAAAGTTGTTCAAGAAGTGCAATCTTTCAACACCTGACTCACAATAGGCACTGAGCAAGGTTCTCCAGTGAGAATTGTGCTCGATTCTTAACTTTGGCCGCAGAGGAAGCCCAGGGTGAACTCTAGGTAGGGCTTGGCAGAGTTGTGGCAGCGGGGAAGAACTAGAACTGGATGGAGAGTGAGCTTGCCACGGTACACTGTTGAATAACTTTTGAAGTAGAATATTTTGAAAACAGCTCGGTCACTCTTGAAAATCAGGAATGCTGTTAATCCTGCAGTATATTCCACCTGCTCGTTCTCATGAGTGGAGACATCTCTGGCGTGTTACCAGGCCAAACCAAACGAATTACACAGCTCTTCGAAATTCGAACTTCAAGCAGTTAATCCACATTAGATTAGTGTCACAGATATCAACCGAAAGTGGCATCAAGCACTTGGTGCTGGTTAATTATCATGTAGCATGTAACATGAGATGGTTGTTGAAGCTTGCTGCATGATCAAACTTCTCCGCTACTAAAAAACTGAGCCAAGCTTCTCACAGTGACGTGATACGTGACTCATAACCCAAGCTTCCCGTTCATCTGATCAAGCATCATTGAAGATGAAGCACGGTAGAGCCATAACGGCGAAATTCTCAATGATTGTGCGCTGCATTACGCTTCAAAATTGCCATCCTATAGCTCCCAAGTCCAATCTGCTAGCGTCAAATCGCTTCGCGAAGTCCTCAGAGAATACTCTGTCGTAACCAATCATGAATGTAAACATCCAAGCCAAGAAAACAGGCGATACAGTTACGAAACCGATTGTAGACCACGAAGCATCTGCAAACACATGGTGGGATTGCGAAAAGTGCATTCTGTGGTTATGAATACAGAAGACACCAAGTTATATTTGGAAAGGGCAACCAGCTTGCAGGTATAACAGATTAAGTAGGGGAGTGGCCAGTCACTTAACATAGCAATAGACAACTGGGAAAATCGTACAGCGCTGAATGATTGCGTTCTGTCTCCGTTTAGTAACGTATGGCCAGAATAGCCATAAGTTCGTGAACCAAAACCATGGTAACAGCAAACCTGCAAAAAACATTGCAACCGCTGCGCTTTTTATGTACAACGTTCTGAGAACTTCAAGAAAGAGACTCGGTTGCAAAGAGAGGGAAGACGTATTCAGCTTGCACAGCTTCTGAGCCTTGTTTGCGGGAATAAGTTCCCTGTCTACAGAGACGACATGCTGTGTTCCGTCTTGTCCAACAGCATCTCGCTCTCTCTCGAGAGCTTCTGTCATTTTATCGTCCTGTGAACTATTTCGGGATCTAGGTATCGACAATGTCAATTGAAGATAAGAGCGCTGAAATGGTGTCAACTGAGCTGTGTTGAGGCTACAACTGCTCCATGACTTTCCTGAGATAAGTCGCAAGCGTCACATATTGGTTGCAACCAATATGCAATTTTGAAGGCGCGAAAAATGATGCTTGATAGAGAAAAAAATAATAATAAATTTATATATAATCAGTTTCGGGTTGGAAGTACGAGCAGGCATAGCTCAGTGGTAGAGCGTTTGACTTGTAATCAAAAGGTCCCGAGATCGATACTCGGTGCCTGCACGTAAATACATTTTGCCGCGACTTGTCCTGTCGCAAGCAAGTTTAGTTTTAAATAAATTAGCCTTTCCAACCAGAATATGCAATCAGATTTTCCTCATCCGTTCTCACTCTGGTGACTTGTTCACCATTACTACCTCGTGATACCGTGCTTCGTTCATCCCTTTCATTGCCATTTCCCAGACACAAGTTAACATATCAGTGGGTACGCACTGATTTCCGGGCTTCGCTGTTTTTCCCCACTGCTCGACTTTTCTTGTTATTGCAGAGTAGCATATAGTGCAGTTCCAACCAATCATGGGTGCAGATTTGCCGTCCTTTTGCATGATGGCTTGCCACAAGAAGTTTCATTCGAGTGTCCATTGAATGTCACAAGATTGACGGTCATGAAAAGGGGTCAAGAGACGGCAAGTAACAAAACAAAGAAGAAGAAACGGGCAAAGGGATCCACAAATACAGGGCCAAAGCAGCCGAGCAAGATTACTCAAAATGAATTAGATCAAGGTAAAACATCAATCATCCAGAGTCTCGTCTTCTATGCAGCATTTTCACAATGTGGAGAAAATTCTGGGTGTACAGAACGAAGGCTTACAGATGCTAACAAAGGACAAAGAGGTCTCGGTAGCGGTGGTTTCCTGGAAGTTGAAAGGCTGCTTTCATCTCTGTTCGACACATGCGCGAAGTCTTTCAAATACGACGATATTTTCAGGAGCAAGCTTCAGGACCAAACTATCAACCTCAGGTACCATGGAAACTCTGCAAAT
>JAULKQ010007838.1:0-13629 GCA_032356285.1 Smithsoniella earleae | reverse complement strand
GATAGTGCACGTCGACCTGGAGCGGGTCAACATGACCGAGACGATCGAGGTCGAGACGCCGCCCACGTTCCGCGAGGCCAAAGAGCGCACCGTCCAGGCGTTCGAGCGGAGCTTTCTCCAAGACGCGCTTCGACGCACCGGCGGGAACATCACTCGCGCGGCCGAAGCCGTCGGAATGTACCGGCAGAGTTTCCAACAAAAAATGCGTGAGCTCGGGATCACCGCCGATCGGGCGATGAACGGCGAGCAGAAGGGAGTCTGAACATGAGGTTCTTGTCGAGATTGTCCAGCCTGATTCGCGGTACCCTTACCCACTGGCTGGGACGCCGGGAGAGGCGCAACCCGGCGGCGGTGTACGAGTCGGCCATCCAGGCGCGCCTCGAGCAGTATTCGAAGCTGCGAGAGTCGGCCGCGGGTGTCCTCTACATGCGCGGAAAGCTGTCGGGCGAAGTCGAGCTGAAGGCAAATGCCCTTCGCTCGCTGAACCGCCAGATCGACGTTGCGGTCGAACGAGACGAAGACGACGTCGCGGTCGCTCTGATCGCTCAGCGACAGGCACTGAAGACCGAGGTCGATCGCGTTACGAACGAGCTGAAGGAGCTCAACGCCGAGGCCGAGACCGCGAAGAAGAACCTCATCGCTTTTCAGAGCGATGTCGTCCGGCTTCGCGAGGAGAAAGTGCACGCGATGGCAAGACTCGCGAACGCGAAGGCCCGTCTTCGGCTGCAGGAGACCATCAAGGGCCTCTCGCCCGACGCGGACGTCCAGGCGTTGGAGGAAGTGCGGTCGCACATCGACCGGCTCTCGGCCGAGGTGCAGGTGAGCCGCGAAGTTGCGGACTCCGAACTGGCGCAGCGCATCGAGAAGGTTCGCGAGGCGGAGGCCGACGCCGCGGCGCGCGCCGAGTTGGACGAGTTGAAGCGAGTGAAGAAGCGCTCGCTCGTTCGCGTCGACATGCCGGAGCCGGCCAAGGCGTCGCCGTCGGCGCCCTCCGCGCCGCCGGTGCAGTAGTTCCCCTCGTCGTTCGGGTAGACGGGGTCGCCATGGGCACGTGGCGGCCCCGTTTCGTTTCGGGCGTCGTGGTCAGTCTGTCGTCGAGCGTTCGGAGGGCCGAAGGAGCGCCGCGCACGCAACCGTCGCGAGGCCCTCCGGGATCCAGAGCTGGTAGACGAAGGCACCCGGCGGACCGTCGACGAAGACGCTCACGCACCGGCCGATGGTGAGGCCGCCCATGAAGGCGAGCCCGACCCAGAGTGCAGCCCGCCGAAACGAAGGACGGAACGCGCCGGCCAGGAGCAGGAGCCCGATGCCGATGTGCATCCCGCCGTACGCGGCGCGGATCTCGTTGTAGGCGCTCGCGCCCTCGATGTGGAGTCCGAGTGGCGAGAAGAGCGCTTGGGGGTCGGTGAGACCGGTGACGCCGGTTGCGAGGATGGCGAGGCCGGAGAGGGCGAGTACGGCGATCTCGAATCTGCGTCTCATGGCTGGTCCGTAGCCGGCCGCGCCAGGAGAGCGGCTCCGATGACACCGGCCGAGTCGCCGAGCGCGTTCTTCACGATCGGAGTTCGTAGCTCGTCGTTGAACACGCGCGACGCCACTTCGTCCCGCCCGCGGTCGTAGAGGGCCTCGAGATTCGAGACCCCGCCACCGAGGACGACGATCGAGGGGTCGAGTATCGAGATCAGGTTTGCCATCGCTCGTCCAAAGACCCGGAGATACCCGTCCAGGGCGTCGCGCGCCGAGGCCTCGCCGTTTGCGGCGCGTTCGGCGATCGCCGCCGCAGAGACCGGCTCGCCGCCTCCGGCGCGGTAGGCAGCTTCCAGCGCGGGCCCCGCGAGTAGCTTCTCGACGCAACCGCGCCTGCCGCCGTAGCAATGAGGTCCGTTCGGGTCGATCGAGTGGTGGCCCCACTCGCCGGCGATGTGTTGCGGGCCCGCCCAGATGTTCCCGTGGACCACGATGCCGCCACCGACGCCGGTGCCGAGGATCACGCCGAAGACGACTTCGCCTTCCCGCGCGGCTCCCAGACGCGCTTCCGCGAGGGCGAAGCAGTTCGCGTCGTTCTCCACGGCGAGGGCGAGGCCCAATCTCGCTTCGAGGTCGGCGCGCAGCGGCTTCCCGTTGAGGCACAACGTATTCGAGTTCTTCAGTGTGCCGTCCCGAGCGGAAAGGGAGCCGGGCGTTCCGATGCCGACGTGATCGGTACCGCCCGCCTGGCTGCGCAGCTCGGCGATCAGGTCCACCAACCGCGCGACGATGTGGTCGTATCCGCCCTCCTGCTCCGTCGCGATCCGCTTGCGCTCTGCGACTTCTCCGCCCGGAGACAAGACGATTCCCTCGATCTTCGTTCCGCCGAGGTCGATGCCGATGGTCGGCCGCACACGGGTCCTTGCCTCGCGTGGACGCAGGAGGCAAGGGACGGTGCTCCCGGACGGGCCGCCGACCGGGCCGCGGACCCGAGGGATGCGCTACGAGTGACGCAGCGCCTTCGTCAACAGCGACGATCGCCCCAGAGTCGGGAGCTCGTCGGACGAGACGACCCGGCGTTCGCCGTTTCCGCGCCGGTCGGCGGCGAGGCGCTCCAGCTCGCGGGCCGCTACGGTCTTCGCCTCGACCTTTACGGCAAAGGATCGATGGAGAATGGCGTGCTTGAAGTCGGCATCGGCCGGTGGCTCGTCGAGGAGGCGCACGGGTGGCAGCCACATGTGATCCAGGTGTTCGAACGCTCCCCGTTCGAGGAGGAGGCGCCCGCGGCGGTCGCGGAGCACGCTGACGGATAGCCCGAGCCGCTCCGTTGCGCGGCGTGCCTTCGGCGGGGGGTGTCGTTCCACGACGTCCCCCGCGAACGCGTCACACTCGGTCCGCAGAGGGCATTCCGAACAGCGCGGAGCGCGCGGGAGGCAGATGGTCTCGCCGAGCTCCATCACGGCCTGGTTCCAGTCGCCGGCTCGTGTCCGTGCGAGCAGATCGTCGGCGAGCGAGGCGTGGGGCTCACCCTGCCCGTCGGGTCGACCGAGCCGCTCGAGCCGAGACAAGACCCGAATCACGTTGCCGTCGACGGCCGCGTACGGTGCGCCGTACGAAATCGAGAGGACGGCGGCTGCGGTGTAGGCGCCGACACCGGGGAGTGCCATCGCTTCCGCCCACGTTTTCGGGAACTGTTTCTCGCCGCGCTCGGCCAGAGAGCGCGCGGCGCGGTGCAGGGAGCGAGCCCGCGAGTAGTAGCCGAGGCCCGACCACAGCGCGAGGACGTCTTCCTCCTCCGCTTCGGCGAGGGCGCGCAGGGTGGGGAAGGCCTTCAGAAAGCGCCGGAACGCGGGCTCCACCACGGCGATCCGGGTCTGCTGCAACATGACTTCCGCAACCCAGGTGCGGTACGAGTTCGGCCGCTTGCGCCACAGGAGCGGTCGAGCATTCGCGTCGTACCAGGCAAGCAGTGCTTTCCGCCGTTTCCGGTTGCGTGCGGTCGTCGCACTCGTCGCACTCATTCGGTGAGCCCGATCCAGCTGAGTTGTCGCCCGGCGCGTCCGCCGCTCACGCGATAGGACGCCAGGTCTCCGTCTCCACAACTCGTGCACGGGCCGACATGGTGCACCGAGGACGGCGGAATCCCGGCTCGCAGCAGAAGCATTTCGTTCACCACGCGCAGGTCGAGGGTGCCCTTCACGGATGTGCGCTCCGTCCAGGCGCTCCACATCTCGGAGCCGAATTCGTGGGCGAAGCGCGCCGCGATGTCGCGCTCGATCTCGTAGCAACAGCCTCCGATCGAGGGACCGAGGGCGGCATGCACATCGCTCGCGGCAACCGCGAAGCGATCCGCGAACAGAGCAACCGCGGCGGGGACGATCCCGGCGAGGGAACCACGCCATCCGGCGTGAACCGCGGCGACGATCTTCGCGTTGGGGGCGGCGAGCAGAACCGGGACGCAATCGGCGGTCGCGATCGCGACGGCGACACCCGGCGTCGCGGTGAGCAGGCCGTCCGCCTCGTCGTCGGGAGTAGGGGAGGAGCCGTCGGCGACCCGTAGCTCGGCGCCGTGTACCTGCTTTACGCGGGCGAGGCAGAGGTGCTCGGCCACTTGCGTGTCCTTTGGCGCGAACCCGTGCTCGATGCCCTCGAAGTTCCAGTCCGGAGTGAACCATCCCGCCGACATCTCTCGCCTATAGCAGAGCGATCGTGGTCTCCGCGCTTCGACCGTTGTAAGGAGAAGAGAAATGCGACGCTCTCTTCGTCTCC
This sequence comes from Smithsoniella earleae, assembly GCA_032356285.1. Lineage (NCBI taxonomy): Eukaryota > Viridiplantae > Chlorophyta > Ulvophyceae > Smithsoniella > Smithsoniella earleae. The sequence continues at coordinate 9,393 of JAULKQ010007838.1, read as the reverse complement.
TCGCCGGGCTGGCCATCCTGTTCGCACCCACACTCGTGATGGCGGGGGAGGAGTCTCCCGAGGACTACCGTCTGACGATTGATCTCGGTCCCTCGATCCGTCTTCTCGGGTCGGACGAGCCGTCCGTACGAGAGCCGGCGGAGGAGTTGCTTTCGGTGCTCGACGACAGGGCCCTTCCGGCACTCACCGCGGCGCTCGGGACCGAAGGAGAAAAGGTCCGGCTCGGCGTCGTGGACGTCCTGACCTCGATCGACGGCAGCCGCGCCACGGCACTGCTGCTCGAGCGAGCGAAGGCGGATCCCTCGATCGACGTGCAAGCGGCAGCGATCTCCGGGTTGATCTTGCGCGTCGATCCGGAGGCCGAAAAGGTCGTACCGTCCGCACTCGAGAGCGACGATCCCCGCTTCTACCGCACCGCGTTTGAGGGATGTGCGCGGTACTGCACCTCGGAGAAGCAGCTCGATCGCATCGTCGCTTTCGTCTTCAGCGAGCCCGTGCAAGTGATGGGCGGTCCACGAGGAGCGCTCCTGCGAGGCGCCGCGACTCCCTCGAGCCGAAACGACGTCGTCGCGGCGGTCGAGCGAGGCGCCGCGGGGCGGCTCGACGACCCGAATCCCGAGATGCGCGTGCGCGCGGCGATGTTGTTTGCCGATCTGGGCGATGCGCGCGCCGTGGAGCCGCTCTCTTCTGCGCTCGGGAACGACATGCCGGTGATGCTCCGGCTTCAAGCCATCGTCGCTCTCGGAACATTGGGCAATGAACAGTCGGCGGCCGAGATCGGAGCCGCGCTCGGCGAGCTCCCCCCCGGGTTGAGAAAGGGCGGCTGCAAGGCGCTCTCGATGATGGCGGACCGGCAGGTCCCTGGCGCCAAGGCGGAGGCGACGAAGGGGAAGTGTCCCGGGCTCGCGTAGCCGCTCGCAGCAACGCCGGGGAAGGGTAGAAGGGCCTCGTGATCGGCGAGAACCGGATCCTCCTCGCGGACAGCTACAAGGCCACGCACTGGTTGCAGTATCCGCCCGGCACCGAACGGGTATACTCGTACTTCGAGAGTCGCGGCGGCCGCTTTGAAGACGTCGTCTTCTTCGGACTCCAGTACGTACTGGACCGCTATCTGTCCGGTTCGGTGATCGAGTCGACTCACGTCGACGAAGCGGCCGAGTTTTTCGCTGCCCACTTCGGAAGTCCCGAGCTGTTCAACCGCGCGGGCTGGACGCACATCGTCGACGCCCACGAAGGCCGCTTGCCCGTCGAGATCCGCGCGGTCCCCGAGGGCACCGTCGTTCCGACGCAGAACGTCCTCTTCACGGTCGAGAACACGGATCCGGAGTGCTTCTGGCTGACCAGCTATCTCGAAACCCTGCTCGTCCAGGTCTGGTATGGTTGCACCGTCGCGACGCTGTCCCGCGCGATGAAGCGCCTCATCGGATCGTACCTGGTCGAGACGGGAGATCCGGCCGGTGTCGAGATGAAAGTGCACGACTTCGGGTTTCGCGGTGTATCGAGTGTCGAATCGGCAGCGATCGGGGGGGCGGCGCATCTCGTGAACTTTCAGGGTACCGACACGGTCGTCGGAGCCCTGTTCGCGCGCGAGTTCTACGGTGCGGACATGGCCGGCTTTTCCATCCCGGCAGCCGAGCACTCCACGCAGAACACCTGGGGTCGGGATGCCGAGGAGGCCGGATTCGCCCACATGCTGTCCGCGTTTCCCACCGGCCTCGTCGCCGTGGTGAGCGACTCGTGGGATGTCCGCAACGCGTGCCGAAACGTCTGGGGAGATCGGCTCCGAGAGCGCGTGCTGGAGCGCGAGGGGACCGTCGTGGTCCGGCCGGACTCCGGGACACCGCACCGCATGGTGTTGGAGGTTCTCGAGATCCTGGGAGAGCGGTTCGGAAGCACGAAGAACGCCAAGGGATTCAAGGTCTTGCCCCCGCAGATCGCGATGATCCAGGGAGATGGGATCGACTACGACGAGACCGAACGGATCCTCGCGGCTCTCCGCGCGCATGGTTGGTCGGCCGACAACGTGACGTTCGGGATGGGCGGTGCGCTCTTGCAACGGCTCGATCGGGACACGCAATCGTTTGCGTTCAAGTGCTCGCACGCCGTCGTGAACGGCGAGCCCCGTGACGTCTTCAAAGACCCCGTCACCGATCCGGGGAAGGCAAGCAAGCGGGGGCGTTTGAAACTGGTACGCGAGTCCTCGGGTCTACGGACCGTGCGCGAGGAGAGCCCCGGCGATGATCTTCTGCTTCCCGTCTTTCGCGATGGTGAGATTCTGAGCCGCGCGTCTTGGTCTGACGTGCGAAGCCGCGCGCAGCTACCGGAGCTTGCTTGAAGGAACCGATCGAGATCCGGGGAGCGCGGACCCACAACCTACGGGAGATCACCTGTCGCATTCCACCTTCCGTGCTCTCGGTGGTCACCGGAGTCTCGGGCTCGGGCAAGTCGAGCCTCGTGTTCGACACGCTGTACGCGGAGGGGCAGCGCCGGTTCGTGCAGTCGATGTCGACCTACTCGCGAATGTTCCTGGAGCGGATGGAGCGTCCCGACGTCGACTTCATCAGCAACATTCCCCCGGCGATCGCGCTCGCCCAGAAGAACACGATCCGCAACGCCCGCTCGACGGTGGGAACCATCACCGAGATCAACGACCATCTCCGCCTGGTGTTCGCACATGTAGGCGAGGCGACGTGTACCGCCTGTGGCGGTCGCGTCGTCCGCGACGATCCGGATTCCGGACTGCTGGAGATCGCGAGCTTCGCTGACGGTACCGCGCTTCTCGTCGTCGCGCCGATCGAGATCGCCGATCTGCCGCTCGAGAGCGTGATGGTCGGGCTTCGCAAGCAGGGTTACCGGCGACTTTGGATTGACGGTGACGTGGTGCGGATCGACGACGAGGAGGACTTCCGGCCGGATCTCCCAAAGGCCGCGGAGTCCGCCGCCCTCTACGGTCGGGTTGGGCAGGACAAGCAGGTCCTTCCGGTCTTGATCGACCGCATTACCGTGGGCACCACGCGCGCGGCCCGTTGCCGCGAAGCACTCGATGCCGCGTTCGGACTCGCACGTGGTCGAGCGCTTCTGGTGCCGCAGGGCGCGGGCGAGCCGCGTATGCTCGATCGACGGTTCTCGTGTCGCGATTGCGGGCTCGAACGCGGGGAGCTCGTGCCCCATCTGTTCTCGTTCAACAGCCCGCTCGGAGCGTGTCCGGAATGCCAGGGCTTCGGTCGAGTCCCGGGTCTCGACCTGGACAAGGTGATCCCCGATCCGCGGGTGAGTCTCGCGGAGGGCGCCGTGGCGCCGTGGACGACTCCTTCCGGTGCTGAGATGCAAAGTCGCATGCTCGAGGCGGCCAAGGCGCATGGCATCCGGACCAAAGTCGCATGGAAAGACCTGGACGAGGAAGAACGGGCTTTCGTGCTCGGTGGCGAGCCCGCGGGCGGCCCGCCGCTCAAAGGGCGCCGCCGAAGGTTCAAGGGCGTGCTCGGCTTCTTCAAATGGCTCGAGCGAAAGCGCTACAAGACGCACGTTCGAATCCTGATCGCTCGCTATCGCGGATACACGCGGTGTGACGTCTGCGGCGGCACGCGGCTACAGCCCGACGCGCTCGCGGTCCGGGTGGGAGGGCGCAACATCGGAGAGCTCACCGAGCTGCCGATCTCGGAGGTCCTCACGTGGGCGGACCACGTCGAAAGCGACGCAAGAATCTCTGCACGGGCCGCCACGCTACTGGACGAAGTGCGCAGTCGTCTGCGCTACCTGATGGAGGTCGGTCTCGACTACCTTACGCTTGCGCGTCAGGCGCGGACGCTTTCGGGGGGAGAAGCGCAGCGGATTCATCTGGCGAGCGCCCTTGGCTCCGCATTGACCGACACGTTGTACTGCCTCGATGAGCCGACGGTCGGCCTGCATGCGCGGGACTCGGAGCGGCTTCTGGGTGTCCTGCACCGCTTGACGGGCGCCGGGAATACCGTGGTCGTCGTCGAACACGATCCCGCGCTGATCGCCGGAGCGGATCATCTGATCGACCTCGGCCCCGGTGGTGGCGCCGGGGGTGGGCAGGTCGTGTACGAAGGACCGCCGGCCGACCTGGCCGCCGATACCGGCGCGACGGGTCGATTCCTCGGGACGCGCGGCGACGACGATGCGATCCCGCGGCGGGGCGGTGGCAAAGCACGACTCACGATCGAAGGCGCCCGAGAGAACAATCTGCAGGATGTGACGGTGAAGATCCCGGGCGAGCGCCTCGTCTGTGTTACCGGAGTCTCGGGCTCGGGGAAGTCGTCGCTCGTCGAGCAGGTTCTGTACAACGGCTACCGGCGCGATCAGGGCGAAGGGGTCGAGGCGGGGGCCTGTCGGGCGATTCGAGGCTTCTCGGCATTCGACGAAGTGGTCCTCATGAGTCAGGCTCCGGCGGGACGCTCGAGTCGGTCGAATGCCGCGACATACCTGAAGGCGTACGACGAGATCCGGAAGCTCCTCGCCGCGACGCCGGCCGCGCGCGAGCAGAACATTCCTCCGGGGCACTTCTCCTTCAACTCGAGTGGTGGGCGATGCGACGAGTGCGGCGGGATGGGGACCGTCACCCTCGAGATGCACTTCATGGCCGATCTCGAGGTCGCGTGCGAGAGGTGCGGCGGCGCACGATTCAAGCCGCACGTGCTCGACGTCCGCTATCGCGGCCGGAACGTCAATGAGATCCTCGGGATGACCATCGACGAAGCGCGCACGTTCTTTTCCGAGCGTCCGCGCATTCGTGATCGCTTCGCGGCATTGTCACTGGTTGGACTCGGCTACCTCACTTTGGGGCAGGCGACGTCGACGCTCTCGGGAGGCGAAGCACAGCGTCTGAAGCTTGCGAGCTTCATCGACGCCGGGAACACCGCGGAGCGTTTGCTGATCTTCGATGAACCGACGACGGGGCTTCATCTCTCGGACGTCGCCCGCCTCATCCGTGTGATGCACGATCTCGTCGAACGCGGGAACACGATCCTCGTCGTGGAGCACAACCTGGACTTCATCGCGGCGGCCGACTGGGTGATCGATCTCGGGCCCGACGGGGGTGCGGGCGGAGGTCGAATCATCGCCGAAGGGACGCCGGAGGAACTCGCCGCAGCCGGCGGTACGCCGACCGCGGATGCACTCGCCACGGTTTTCGGAGCGAAGACGGCCGCGAAGAAGAGATCGAGCTCGAAGAAGACCACGAGAGCGAAGAAGAAGCCGGCCGCCAAGAAGAAGAAGGCCAAGAAGAAGGCGGTCGCGAAGAAGAACGAGACGGGCCGTGCATCGAGTCCCCGCCGCGGGGGTGTGGCCTAGACGTCGGCGCTCGCCGGCTCAGGTCGCCTTCAGGCAGAGGACGGTGATGTCGTCGGTCTGGGGTGCTCCGTCCCGGAAACGCCGCGCATCGTCGTGGAGCGCGGCGACCACGCTGGCCGGCCCCCGGGCGCTGTGCGCCGCGATCGCCGCCCGCAGGCGTTCCTCACCGAACTGCTCGGAGTCCCGATTCTCACCTTCGGTGATTCCGTCGGTCTTTACGATCAGCGTATCGCCGGGCTCGAGAGGTGCCGTCGTCGCCGACTGGAACGTAAGGCCCGGGAAGATCCCGAGTGGGGCACCGGTCGCGCGCAGCTCTTCGAATCTGCCCGTCGCAGCTCGATAGAGGAGCCCCGTGTCGTGACCTGCGCTCACGTAGGAGATGGAGCGGTCGCGACTGTCGTAGACGCCGAGGAACATCGTGATGAACTTGCCGTCGGCGAGGTCGTCCTCGAGAAGGGCGCTCACTCGTCCGAAGAGCGCGCCGAGATCGAGTTCGTCGTCATCGATGCTGGCCCGCAGGCATGCGCGCGCGGTGGTCGTGATGAAGGCGGCGCCGATGCCGTGCCCCGTCGCGTCGCCGACACAGAACGCGAGGCGGTCTTCCCGCAGCTTCATGAAGTCGTAGTAGTCACCGCCGGACTCATCGCACGGCCATACGGTGGCGGCGCACGATGCGCCGGTGACCTCGGGTACCTCGGAGGGCAGAAGACCCATCTGGACCTTGCCCGCGAGCTGTAGCTCGGCCTGGAGCCGTTCTCTCTCGACCTCGGTCTTGTGGAGGAGGGCGTTCTCGATCGCGTTGCTGGATAGACCGGTCGTGACCGAGAGAAGATCGAGGTCGCGCTCCTTGAACCCGCCCCCTTCGCCGCGCGCGACCACCAGACAGCCGAGGACCCGGTCACGCGTCGCGAGCGGGACCGCGAGAAGGCTGCCGACGGCTTCCGCCGGGCCGTCGGTGACGATCTCCGGATCGCTGGGCACGTTCTCCGACATGCGAGGCTGTGCGTCTTCCAGAACGGCCTGCACGAGACTCCGGCCATCGGCCACGCGGACGTGATTCAACAGCGTCGCATCGAGGCCCCATTCGACCCGGACGCGGGGCCCGTCGTCCTCGCAAAGGATGATGCACCCGACCTCGGCTTCCACCGAGCTCAGCGCCAACTCCATGAGTTTGGCGAGGATGGGCTCCAGATCGAGCGAGCGAATGACTTCACCTGCGCGACTCATGAGGCTGAGCTTCGTCAGATCGTTCTGGTGAAGGCGTGAGATCTCTTCGTGCGTTTGGACCCGCACGAGAGCAAGCCCGAGGTGCTCGGCGACGAGCTCGAGCGCGGCTCGTTGGTCTTCGAGGATCCGCTCCGTCGTTACGAGCGCGCCGTAGCACTCGTCGGTGCCCGTACGCAGCGGCAGCAGGGCGCCGACGGGCAAGTTCCCATCGGCAGACGTCAGGTTGTCGATGCGCCCGTTGGCGTACCAGGGCTCGCCCCGTTGGAGCGCGGCGAGGCAGGGATCCTCCATTGCGGAGAGGACCGTGCCCGGTCGATGAGTGGACTCGGTCGACGAACACACCTGCAAGGGACCGTCGGCGCCCGCCTGCAAGAGAACGGCGTGTCCACCGCCGTGACCGAGATCGTGGATCGACTCACGAAGCGCGTCGAACAGAGCTTGGCTGGAACGAGCGGTGTGGAGCCCGCGGATGAGTCTCCGCGCGAGGTCTGGTTCGTTCACGCGGCCATCCCTTGGAAGGCGCTGATCGCTTCAAGGTCCTCCGATACGCGGGCGCTGAGATCGGGGACGTCCGTTTCGCTCAGTCCGAGGCACGCGAGGGTCGCCGGCGCGACGACGAGGTCCTGGTCTTCGCCTTCGATCCGGCCGAGCCTCTCCCGCGCGATGAAGTAATCGCAGAGGTTCACGACGCCGGCGTGTCTCGCGTAGACTGAGGTCTGCGCCGGATCGTGATGGGAGGAGATGACGGCGGAGGCGTGCTCGGGCAGATTCCACTTCTCGGCGACGCGCGCACCGACCTGGGTGTGGTCGATCGCGACGACGGCCCGTTCGTGCTCGGTCGTCAGTCGGACGGTGCCGTCGTATGCGTCACGCAGGAACGGATCGAGAACGAGCTTTCCGATGTCGTGCAGCAACCCCGACAGGAAGACCTCGTCGGCGACCGCCCCTTGGAGATCGAGTCCTTTCGCGATCGAGCGACACGTGAGCGCGACCCCGATCGAATGGTCCCAGAGGCCGGCGTCGACGTAGTCGTACGCGCCGAGTCGTTTGCTCAGCATGTTGCCGGCCGAGGCGGCAAGAACGAGGTTCTTGATCGTCGAGAATCCGAGCTTGCGCACCGCCTGGGGGAGCGTGGAGACGGCCCCCGCTCTCGAGAAGAACGCCGAGTTGGCCAGCTTGAAGAGGCGCCCCGCGATGACGGGATCACGCGAGATCACCGTTTCGAGCTGCCCCGCCGTCGCGTCGGGGTCGTCGGCGAGGCGCATGACCTCGGCGGCGATCTCCGGGAGTGTGCCGACGGTGTCGATCTGCGCGACGATGCGCTCTTGCATCACTTCGCGATCGACGACATGCGCGATGGGCATCGAAGCCGTGGTCTCGTCCAGCACTCCGCCGGACGCAATGGACTCCCTCATGGTTCCCTCCGGATCTCGTCGCGTCTGAGGCGGTCCTTGGTGGCCGGGACGCAGATGCGGGCGATCCGACTGTATGGTCGGAGCCGGGGCGGAGGATCTTGAGAGAGAAAAGCATTCTCGTCACTGGAGGTGCCGAGACCTCGGGGCGGGTTTCCGCCAAGGGACCGTCGACGCGTCGAGATCGTGACGGCCCTTGGCGGACCCATGCAAAGGATCCGGGGCGTTTTTCGCGTTCCGAGGACGAACGAGGATGGCATTCGAAATGCAGTTCTCCTGCCGGCCGGACGGGGCGTCCGTCATAGAGGAGAGCAACGGATGGAACAGCGCGACCTGGACCAGATTCGAGACCACGGACTGACGGCGGAGGAGGTCGAGCGGCAGCTTCGGCTCTTTGCGGATCCGCCACCGGCGGCGAATCTGGATCGCCCGTGTGTTCCGGGAGACGGGATTCAGGTTCTCGCGCCGGCTGCCATGGAGAAGTGTCTCGCCGCGATGGAGCGGGCCGGGCGCAAGGGGCGGATCATGAAGTTCGTCCCGGCGTCCGGTGCGGCGAGCCGGATGTTCAAGGCGTTGCAGGCCAAGCGCGGTGAGGACGTCCTCCGCGATCAGATCGAGCAGGAGGCCGAAGCCGGCGACAAAGATGCCCAGGCGGTGGTCGCCTTCTTCGAAGGAATCCATCGCTTCGCATTCTTCGCGACCTTGGCCCGTGCGATGAAGACCGACGGAGGCGACTTGGACGATGCTCTCGCCGAAGGACGCTGGGGGCGCGTGCTCGAGTACGTTCTCGACCGCAGGGGACTCGGGTACGCGGACGTCGCGAAGGGCTTGATCGAGTTCCACGCAGCCGGCGACGGGGCTCGGACCGCGTTCGAGGAGCATCTGGTGGAGGCCGCCGCCTACGCGCGCGACGGCAACGGTGTGTGCCGGCTCCACTTCACCGTGTCGCCGCAGCATCTCGACGCGTTCAAGGCGCTGCTGGACGATGCTCGTTCGGACCTCGAGAGGCAGCTCGAGGCGATGTTCGAGGTCGGGTTCTCGACGCAGAAGCCGTCGACCGACACCGTGGCAGCGGACGAGCACGACGGCCCGTTCCGAACCGACGACGGGGAGCTTCTGTTCCGCCCGGGTGGGCATGGTTCCCTCATCGAGAACTTGAACGACCTCTCCGGCGACATCGTCTTCGTAAAGAACATCGACAACGTCGTGCCGGACGCGCGGAAAGAAGAATCGAACCGCTGGAAACGGATCCTCGGCGGAGTGCTGGTGTTGACGCAGGAGCGCGTCCATCGCCACTTGGCCGCGCTCGACGCCGAACCGGACAAGGCACCGGTCGTCGATGCCGCCCTCGCCTTCGTCCGCGACGAGATCGGAGTCGACGTTCCACCGGAGATCGTCGACGGTTCGATCGGCGGAGATCCATGAAACGACAAGGACACCG